>CAJNDS010001724.1:701718-759887 GCA_905221605.1 Symbiodinium natans
GAGAGAGAGAGAGAGAGAGAGAGAGAGAGAGAGAGAGCGAAGAGAGCAGGGAGAGGATGATGGTATCGAGATCGGGGTGTGCTCTTGCATGTTCAGTTCCTCCCTGTAAGAACAGAGTGAACAAAGAGGGAAACTAAAGAGGACGGAGAATGAAAGTAGTGAGTGGTTTTGGTTTGCCTTGTATATGCGAATGTCTTTCTGTAAGGAGAGAGCGACAGCAGGGGAAAAGAAACCCGAGGACGGATGAACGTAGTGACTGAAATTTGTTTGCCTTGTGTTTTTATTTGTCTTTGTGTAAGGAGAGAGCCAAAGAACAGGGAGAAGAGGGAGAAGGAATTTCTTCCCCCTGTTGTTTGCCCGATCCTCACAAAAAGAGAACAGCGAAGCACTCTTGTCATGTCCTTGTTGCGTCGCTCTCTCATTTTGGCAGCGAGCCAAAGACTGTCTCCTTCCCTGCCTTCTCGTCAGTTTATCTTCTTGCATTTTCAATTTTCGCGTGTGTAAGAGCAAAAGTGAACAGAAGAAAGACGACAAGGCATGAAGGTAGTGAGATTGACTCCTCATCTTCTTACGTTTTACTCTTCTCCGTTGTAAGAACACGGCAAAGAAGAGGCTGAAGAAGTGAGAGGGAGTGTGAAAACCTTTTGTCGACCTATTCCCTTCAATCTGCTCGAATAGAAGACGGAACACATGACGTCGGAGCACGAGAAAGAAGGCAGCAGTGGGAGAATAATTGGACTCAAGCCTGCTCTAGGGAGAGAGAGGGGAGAGGGGAGAGGAGAGAGGAGAGAGGAGCGAGGAGCGAGGAGCGAGGAGCGAGGAGAGAGAAGAGAGAAGAGAGAAGAGAGAAGAGAGAAGAGAGAAGAGAGAAGAGAGAAGAGAGAAGAGAGAAGAGAGAAGAGAGAAGAGAGAAGAGAGAGAGAGAGAAAGGATGAGATGTTTCCTTGCGTGTTCATGTTTTTACTTCCCAGGATCAGAGCTGAACAGATCTAGAGGAGAGGAGAGGGAGTTTCTTCTTTTCCGCTTATTTATCCGTTGTTTCTCAAGAAAACAGAGAGAGATGCACTCTTGTCCAGTACTGTGCCTTCCTCTCTGGCTGACTGAGAAAAGACAAGATCAAGGACATCAAAGGGACAGGGAAACCAATCTATCCCTAAAAAAGGAACAGAAGACATAGGATCGCAGGCAAATGAGAGCGAACACGGGAAATCAACCCTGCTCCAGGGAAGAGGGAGCCTCCTTCTGCAACGGACAAAACAAAGCTTTCTTCCCTTTCTCTTAGCACTCTTGTCAGTTCCATGCACTTTTCTTTCTCTTGTCTGTTCCTGGCCCCTTCTTCTTGTATAAAAGTTCTTCTGCCCTGCAAGAAAACAGCCAGAGCGGAGAATCGGAGAGGAGGGGGAGTCTCTTCCCAGTCTTATGTACCCAGTCTTCTCAATAAGAAAAGAGAGAGAGGAGCACTCTTGTCCAGCTTCCCTCCTACTGTGTCTTCCTCTCTCGCTGACTGAGAAAAGACAAGATCAAGGACAGCGCAGGGGTTTTTTCGTTTATCTATCCCTTTGAATCTCCTCAAAAAAAGGAACAGAAGACATAGGAGCGCAGGAGAGAAAGAAGGCAAACGGGAGCGAACACGGGAAATCAACCCCCTTTCTGCAACGGACAAAACAAAGCTTCTTGTTTTCACGCTCTTTCCCTCGGTTTTTGTCAAAAAGAGAAGAGAGAAGCACTCTTGTCAGCTCCTTGCACTTTCTCTCTGGTGTCTGTTCCTGGTTCCTCTTCTTATATAAAAGTTCTTCTCCTCTGCAAGATAAGAGCCAAAGCAGAGATTCAGACAGGAGGGGAGTCTCTTCTCAGTCTTATGTGCCCAGTCATCTCAATAAGAAAAGAGAGAGAAGCATTCTTGCCCATGCGTTGTTGTTTCCCTTCTACTGTCCATTCCTCTCTCGCAGAGTGCAGACTGAGAAAAGACAAGATTAATTCAGGACAGCCAAAGGGGACAGGGAAACCTTATTTGTCCTCTTTAGTAGCTTAGCACTTCCCTTGAATACCTACAATCGACAAAATTGGAGACATAGGAACAAGGGACAGAAAGAAAACAAAAGAGATGGTATAAGGGAACTCAGCCGCTGCAGGGGAGGAGGTCCCTTCTTGCAACGAACGTGGCGATTTTGCGAAAGGCTGAAAGTTAATGGTCTACCTGCTTTAGTCGGGGCCCCTCTACTAAGTCATTTTGGCTGGGCTATTCAAATGGCTGGCCTGCAACCCAACCATTTGGTCTCTGACACTGCTCCTGCCTGTCCGAAACGTGTTGCCTTGCCTTTTGCTTGCGGCCTCTTTGCTGCCGTTGCATTTCGACCCACAGTGTGCCATTGTGCGAAGCTGCACGCCCGCTCTCCCATCAGAAATCGTTCGAGTCGCATAGATGAGCTTGAAAAGAAAACCCTAGACACTTCACCGTAAACCCTACACGTGAAACCCTAAATGCTCCACAAGGGGCGGGTCCCTATAGGGTTTCAGGTTTGTAGTCCCCACACCTTGAAGCCTTATAGGGTTTATTGTTCAACCATGAACCCCAGACCTTTCAGATTCACCGTGTATTTAACAACAAGAATGTTTCACAGTAATTTTCGTTCGAGCACCTGTCCCAACAATAGGGTAGTTGGAGGGTATATCGTTGTTATTCCGTTTTGCGGGGCGTTCGCGTGCACGGGGCATGAAGGGCATGAACTCGCATGCACGGGCATGAATTCAAAAAATGAAGTATCTGCTCACAGTATTCTCGTGATACAGTGTCCGAATGTTTCATAATCTTTTAAAAAAAACAACCTATCCCAAGAATAGGTTCCCACGGCGTCCTCTCCCCTAGAGCTTAGGGGTAGGTCTTTGGGGTTCAGTGCGAAAGAAACACACGGTGTAGTCTCTCTGTTTCGCCTCTAGGGAGGTAGGTAGGCTCTTGTTTTATTATATTTCTTGTTTTTCGGGCTTAGGGTTTAGGGTTAGGGTTTAGTGTTGGGGTTTTGAAGCAGTCTTCAGAGGAGCGTGATGGCCCTATTCGATAACTCTGTTAATCGTAGCAGTAGTATAGGCTAGTATGAAAACAAAGAAAGAGGTCAAATCATACATAAAGGTTCCTGCCTCATATATATATATATGTTTATATTTATATATTTGTATTTACATTTACGTATACATATATGTGCATGAGTTAATTGCAGTTATGCTTCTATTTATAGTTTAGTCATAGTCATAGTTATGCTTATAGCTATAGTTTGGTTACATGTGTCGCTTTAGCTATAGTTGCATGTGCAGCTACATTATCGGGAGTTTGAGTCTACTTGGGCAGTTGGCGGTTGCTGTGTCCTTCTCTTCATGTTGCAGCCAGGATCACAGAAACCAGGGCTGTGAAAGAGTTTGCCGACTCGAGGGCGGAATCCCAATGCCCTGGGCGCTTCTTTTGCCAGCGTGGGCTTTAGGGTTTAGGGTTGAGGGTTTGGGGTTTGGGGTTTGGGGTTTAGGGTTTGGCAGTCGGAATGCTGGGCTTTAGCGTGTAGGGCGTGCAGGTTCTAGAGCCGATTGCGGGATCCGAGCTAGTGAGGATCCCGAAGCCCGGAACCCTTACTACACCTGCAACCTTCAACCCTAAAACCTAAACCCCAAAACCCAAACCCCAAATCCGAAACCCTAAACCCTAAACCCTAAACCCTAACCCTGTAAACTCTATTTCCACAAGCATTCCGCCCCAAGCTGGGATGAGGTCTCAAGGGATGAACTCCTCGATTCCGCCCGCAGCCTCAGTAAGGGCCTGCTGAGTTATCCAGGGGTTTAGGGTTTAGGGTTTAGGGTGTAGGGTGTAGGGTTTCGGGTTTTCGGTTTAGGGTTTCGGGTTAGTTATCAAGGATGAGGATGTAGGGTTTCGGGTTGATAGTCTCTCTGGCCGAAAGCAAGTATGAATAAAGCCCTAGACCCTGAAGCCCTAAACTCCTAACCCCCTAAACTCCTAACCCCCTCGCGGACGGAGAAGAGAAGCACCCGATAGGGGCACCGACATGGCAATTTCTCTACTCCGACCCGGAGTAGGCCCCCCTTTTCCCCCTTTTTTTTTTGGGTTTAGGGTTGGGGCGTTTAGGGTTTAAGTCTCGAACCCAGAGTAGGCCCCTGATTCCAATTTTATGTGGTTTAGGTTCCCTTATGAGCCCATTTTAAACCAAAACGGGTACCCTTTTATTTCTGGGTTAGTCAGCTACTCTTGGGCCAAGCCTACATGCTTTTGGGTTCCGATTAAAATGCGGAGCCTTGTGTTTAGGGTCGAGGGTTTCGGCTTCGGGTTTAGGGTTTGCAGGTTCACAAAAAAAGGTGTAGGGCTTAAAGACTCGGGGTGTAGGGCCTCAGATAAGTCCCCGTTATACCCTTGCTCCGGTAGTAGTTTCGGCTCCTTACGAAGAGCCCGCCCACCTCCATCATGGGTCTTTCCTGGTATACTAAACTGCTCAAAAGGAATCTACCGAAATCAACCGCCGAGGGCTCGAAACACTGAACCCTGAACCCTGACTCCACCCTAAACCCTAAACCCTAAACCCAAGGCTCTGCACCCTGAACCCGCAACCCTAAACCCAAAACCTTCAACCCTAGACCATAAACCCTACACCCTGAACCCTGGCCTGTCAGAGCGGCAGCGATTCAGCCCGAAACCCGGCGGTGCGCGAGCGTGAGAGTCGAAGCCCGACACCTTGTCCACTGGACCAGGCGAGACGAGATCCCTCAAGAGAGCCGAAGGCAGGTCATTGCCCCTCCTTGTATAGCTGGGGTAGGGTGCCTACTTTGAGGTTCATGGGTACTTCTAAGTAGGGTTATAAGTAGAGTTGCCATCTTGAAAGCCCCACACCGATAATTACCCAGGAACCTCCAAGTAGGCCTTTTGGCCTCTGAATTTAGGGCTTCGGGCTTGTGCGTCCAAATACGGCCCCTGAGACGGGTTAGGGTTTTCGCAGGGTCTTTGTAATCGGGCTATGTATGTTGTTTTTTGTTTTTTAGTTCTTTCGGTTGCGCTTGTATACTGTTTTTTAAGGTGTTCAAGGGCTTGCAAGAGTTTCCTGTATTCCGTTAGGAATTGTAACTTGCATGTGGAAAGCACTGTGGCCCTGGCACGCTTGGGACCCAAGCCCTATACAATTTCTATATGCTCGGAGGCTTGTGGGTAGTTAGAAGTCGGGCTATAAGTATGGTATCTGTAGACGTGCAATCGCTCCCGCCCTCCCAGCATCCTGAAAACCATAAACCCTGAACCCTAAACCCGAAACCCTAAACCCTAAACCCTAAACCCGAAACCCTAAACCCTAAACCCTAAACCCCAAACTTCCCGAAGATCCGCGGCGATCCGGCAGGTATAACACCGATTTCCAGATCGCCTATGTGCTGGTCACCATGATGGTGACTGTAGGCCTGCCAGGGTTTGGGGTTTAGGGTTTAGGGCTTGAGGATTTCGGGCAAACAGCCCCCCCAAACTCCCTCCAACCTACCAAAATCCTGCACCCCAGAAGGCTCCTAAACTCACGGCTTGGGCAAACCCTAAGCCCGGAACCCCAAACGGTCAAGAACCTCTTCCCCAGCATCAGATTGGGCCCCAAACCCTAAGAAGCTTGTCCCAAGGCCATGTTTTTCCGATGCTTTTTGTTTTTGTTACTCAAGGCTTCTGTGGAATATCTTGGGCTATGCGTCGTTTTTTGGCGGATTTAGGTCTACCAAGGCTTTGGAGGTTGGTTTAGGGTTTAGCGATTAGGGTTTAGGGTTTAGGGTTTAGGGTTTAGGGTTCTTTGAGGCGGATGCTGTCTGTTGGAGTTGAGGATCCCCCTGCGGCGTGCCCTCGGGCTCTTTCCTGAATGAGGGTTTAGGGTTAGGGTTTAGGGTTTAGGGTCTAGGGTTTAGGGTTTAAGGTAATGGGTTTAGGGTTTAGGGTTTAGGGTGCCTTCGCACTACTCCTTGCTTCGTTCCCTGTGCGCCCGCCTCAACCTTCCGCCGTGAGCGTAGGCCTTTGGGATGTTCCCCCTGATACTAACAGTCCCTAGTAGGGATTTACTTATTTAACTTCCCCATGAAGTTCTGTTAGTATAGGGGGGAACATCCCAAAGCCAAGGCCTGAAAATGGACTCCCGAAATGTCGTTCAACATCCGAAAGCCCAAGCCGGCACCCCAAACCCAGCGTCTTTGCAGCCCATTGAAACCGAAGAAAAACCTGAGGCCACCGGGAGGCCCTAAACCCTCAACCCTCAACCACACAAAACCTTAAACCCTAAACCCCAAACCCCAAACCCCAAACCCAAGCTCCAAAGCCTTTCTGAGCAGGCTTGTTCAACTTAATCATGGTGCGGGCCTTGGTCAGTTCGGGCGCCGGGGCTGGGGGGGGGGGGGGGGCAGGGCATTCTAAATCCTGTAAGCCTTAGGGTTTAGGGTTTAGGGTTTAAACCTTTGGGATGTTCCCCAAACCTTGCTAACAGTCCTTAGTAGGGATTATAGTACCCCCCCTATGATAATCCCTATTCAGGACTCCTAGTATCAGGGGGGCCTTCCCAACTTAAACCCTAAACCCAAACTCTGTTGCAGAGAGCTGGCAGAATGAACATCCCGGACTAAACCCTAGGCCCCCTGGCCCGTGAGGTTCATGGTTACTTCTAAGTAGGGTTATAAGATCCCTACTTAGAATTAGCCACGAACCTCCAAGTAGGGTAGATGCTACTTTCTATTTCATGTTGTCCCTAAAGGCTGCTTGAGGTCATTTGATAACTGGAGCGGGGGGCAGGGACCCTAAACCCTAAACCCCTAACCCCTAAACCCTAAACCCTAGACCCTAAACCCTAAACCCCTAAACCCTTAACCCCTAAACCCCCCTAGACTCCCCACCCTACACCCTCAACCCTAAAGGGCCCACTCTAGCGCTGCAAAGGATTCGGGGTATAGCTGAAAGCCACCAACTGGCTGCCACCCACTGGCTGCCACCCACGTGAATTGAGACCTGAACCCTAAACCCTAAACCCGAAACCCGAAACCCGAAAACCCTATACCCTAAACCCACAACCATTGAATCAGCCACTCCGTCCCAGGCAGTCTTCATTGACAACGTCACAAAGTCGCAGACCCTCACCTGCCCAAGTGGTTTCATCAGGTTTTGAGGAATGTTGTTGTGTAAATGTTCGCCCCTTCTTTGAAACGCCTCCGAACGGAAGGTGCTGCCGTAATTAGGGTTTAGGGTTTAGGGTTTAGGGTTTAGGGTTTAGCGGAACTATGGCTGCGCCATAGTTCCGCGTCCGTGGATACTTAACGTTTTAGGGGGTTTTAGGGTTTAGGCTTTGGGGTTGCTCGCAGGTACCGGCATGGCCCCCAGACCACGCTCAAACGGAGTGTAGGGTTTAGGGTTTAGGGTTTAGGGTTTTGGGTTTAGGGTTTAGGGTTTAGGGGTTTTAGGGTTCAGCTTTACGAAGGTTCCCTTGGTACCTAGCCTTCCTGTACCTTTGTATCTCCCTTAACAACCCTATCTATATCCCCCTTGGTGAATTATTGTTTATTTTCTATTTTTGTTTATATAAAACCCAAGAGGATATTAAACATATTCCTTTTATATAAAGCCCAACAGGCGATTAAAAATGTTACTTTTATGAAGGTTCTAAGGAGAGTATAGCTACAACTTGCATTGGGGGGGGGATGTGAGCTGCATAGGTCGTGTGGCAAGTTTGCTGTAGAGAAACAACATGGAGAAGATAGGAGGATGAACCAGGATGCCTAAACCCTTTAAGCCTTAAAGCCCCCCACAACATCCTTAATAAAAAAAGGCCCTTAAAGCCTCAGGACTTTCAATGAAGCAGGTGACTGCTATAGGACGTTACGATAGCTGTCTTCCTTCACATGTCTGTGCCCCTTGTGAAGACTGTGGTGGACCGAGCCAAGGCCTTCCAGGCTTTCGGTTAGGTGTTTTGGGGTTTGGGGTTTGGGGTTTAGGGTTTAGGGTTAAGGGTTTAGGGTTTAGGGTTTGGGGTTTGGGGTTTAGGGTTTAGGGCTTGCAAGCCTGTGCAAAAAAGGGTTTAGGGTGTACCAGGATGGGTTATGATCCCCCAGCCTCCCTTGGCCATTTGCAAGGTTGATTATGGGGTTTAGAAGGCCTTGTAGCCCGTCCTGGTAAGGGCTTATAGAACAGAACGCCTGAGGCTCTAATCACTTCCCCCTAATGAACCCCCCCCCGCCCCCACCCCCTAATATTAAATATGCTCCCCATATATTCCCCACAAACTAAAATTATGTATTATACAAATACATAAATAAAAAGATATAATGGGAGTTCTTAATAAGGGGTCGGTGGTAAGGGCCTAAACTCCCTAAATCCTAAATCCTAAACCCTTAACCCTAAACCCCAAACCCCAAACCCTAAACCCTAAGCCCTAAACCCTAAACCCTAAACCCTAAACCCTAAACCGAAACCCTAAACCCTAAACCCTAAACCTTGAACCCCTGGATGACGCCGCGATCTCCCAGGAACCAGCGGAAGCAAAAGGAACTTGGCCCACCGGCTCACAGCTTTTTGCAGATGAAGGGTTTTTAGGGATTGGGGTTTAGGGTTTAGGGTTTAGGGTTTATGGTTTAGGGTTTAGGGTTTAGGGTTTAGGGTTTAGGGTTTAGGGTTTAGGGTGATATGCTGTGTTGTGAGGTTTCAGGCTTATGTAGACCGCCCGAGCTGGCGCGTCGAAAGCCCAGTAGTGGCTTTCGGCTGGCTCAGGGGAAATGAGTCTGGTGTTGGTGTAGGGATTGAATTCCTCATTCCTCCGTCAGGTATCGGGGATTGAGCAAGCGTTTGACTAGAGCTGTTCTGGCTTTTCGGGATAGGGGGCTTGGGGGTTTTCGGGGCTCTAGTCTTTGCCCGAAGATATCCCTAAGCCCTACAAGCCCTAAACCCAAGAAACCCCACAAGCATTCTAAGCCAGAAAGCCGAGACCATGCAGCTTCCGAATTTTTTCCAAGTTGGGGCTCCAGGGTTTAGGGTTTTAGGGTTTTAGGGTTTTAGGGTTTTAGGGTTTTAGGGTTTTAGGGTTTAGGGTTTAGGGTTTAGGGCTAGGGTTTAGGGTTTAGGGCGACAATTCCGCAAGCACAGGGTAGCCCACCCCCAACTTCGAATATGTTTTGGGAAGCTGTGGGGCCTTGGCTGTCTGGTTTCGGAGCATGCTCCTGCCATTCCTCAGTGGATGTGCCTCTACTTCGGGCTTCTCGCAGGGTTTAGGGTTTAGGGTTGGGATGATTCCTCAGACTGGCTAGTCCCCCAGCCCAGTTGCAAAAAGGGTTGGGATGTTCCCGCTGATACTAGCAGCTTCTTAATGGGGATTGTAATCGGGGGGGGGGGGGGGGGGTACTGTAATCCCTATCAAGGGATTTTGTTAGTATAAGAGTGAACATCCCAAGTTTAAAAAGTGTTTCGGGTCTATGGAGGGTTTCGGGTTTCGTCTCTAAGGCCCTTGGAGTCAGCGCAGACAAATGGCAAAGAACAGAGGCCAGGAAGGTGGCGAAAAACCAATCCAAGCCTTAGCTCTTAGCCACCAGCCCGGAGTACACCCTAAACCCTAAACCCTAAACCCTAAACCCTAAACCCTAAACCCTAAACCCTAAACCCTAAACCCTAAACCCTAAACCTGGGTAGACCTGGGCGTGGCAAATGGAGGCTCAGCCAAAGTGGAGGCAAGTCAACCTGATGCAGGAGGACAGCTGAGCCGAGTTGGCAGTCCTGCCTCCTCAGGTCTCATGAGCCGGAATTTCTGAGATTTGTGGTCGAATTGAAGAGCTCGAGTGGTGTCTCTGAGCCGCTGGAACGACACACACGTTTCGCCGTGTGTAGAGGTTTGATTTGGAATCGCTGTTAAGGCTTTATGGCATTCTATGGGTTCCCAACCAGGACATCATTTGACCCAATAGGGCCCAATAGGGTTTAGGGTGTAGGGGGCTAGGGTTACACGGGGCTCCCCAATCAAACCGGTCGCACCCATTGGCCCCATGAAGCTGCTGGCTTTGTATGCTTGTAGATTCCAGGCCAAAGACACCCCCCCCACCGGCCACTACCACCTACAACCCTGAACCCCGAACCCCAAACCCTAAACCCTAAACCCTAAACCCTAAACCCTGGGTCTTCTCCATCGCAGCGTCAGCTGCTCACTTGAGGCGAAACGGCGCTGGATGTGGAGGTGTCCCTGAAGCTGCTCCTCGCAAGGTGCAGGGTACATTCGACATCTTCTTCGGGTTTAGGGTTTACGGTTTAGGGTTTAGGGTCTAGGTGCGTAGTATTCCCAGACAGTTCCAACACCCCTGACCTAAGGCATCGTCCTTCAGCTCTATGATAGGGATCGGGGTGTGAGTTGGGAATATTCCTTAATCGCGCTCAGGCCCGATTGGAGTGTTCAGGACATTTCTTAATTTCGAAGAGATGCTTGCAGGAAATCGGAGCTAGAGTTGAGCTGGAATCTGGTCAACCCTAAACCCTAAACCCTAAACCATTCACCAACTTGAGTGAAGTTACCCGAATAAAGGTGCTATTTTGTTTGTATAAATAACCCTCGTATGGTAAGTTAATTTGTTGAAAGAAAAAACCAGCGTTCTTCCGCGAAGGAAGTGCCTCTTGTCCCCGAACTCAATTGCTTGAGCGTCGTCAGCATATTGCTGATGGAGCTGCCAAATGCAATCCTCAAACCCCCTACTTGGAGGTTCGTGGTACTTATTAACCAAATAGAACTGCACTTCTAACCCACTTACAAGCCCTTTAAGTGCCCCAATATGGTTATAAGTACTGTTATAAGTACAGTTAGAATTGGTTAAGAAGTGTCATGAACTTCCAAGCAGGGTTGGGGACGACTGGGCAAACCCTAAACCCTAAACCCTAAACCCTAAACCCTAAACCCTAAACCCTAAACCCTAAACCCTAAACCCTAAATTAAGCTCATGCCACCCAAAGGAGAGCATGTCTCAGCATGTCCCCACCAAGGCCGGACACCCGAACCCCGAACCCCAGCAGTCGAAGATCCAGGGCTGTATGGTTTGTAGGGTTTGGGTCTAGGGTTTAGGGTTTAGGGTTTAGGGTTTAGGGTTTAGGGTTTAGGGTTTAGGGTTTAGGGTTTAGGGTTTAGGGTTTAGGGTCTAGGGTCTAGGGTCCAGGGTTTAGGGTTACTCCTCCAAAGCTCCAAACCTCCGCAGGTTTATCAACGAACCGGGCGCTGACAAGCCGACCGCGCATGTCATGGAACGTTGCCTTGGCATCGTCGATCCCAGGGGCCTGGTTTCTTTCAAGGCTTCAGGATCTATGGAGGGTTTATGGTTAGGGTTTAGGGTTTAGGGTATAGGGCCCTTTTCGGCTCTTGCATCTATGGAGTTGGGGGTTTCAGTGCTTAGGAAGAATCAGGCTGTAGGGTTTATGCTGAGGATTCAGGATTTCGGGTTCATAGGTGTGAGGGTGTTTTAGGCGACCTCGTTTTTCGGAAGCATGAAGTAGGCCGAGGGAGTTCAAGGTAGCCCTCTGGGAGGACCTTGCCTACTTGCAACCCCCTCCCGCAAAGGGTTTGGGGTTTAGGGTTTAGGGTTGAGGTTCATCTGTACTTACAAGTAGGTTGATGTTTAGGTTTAGGGTTTTAGGTGTGGTAACTACAGTTCTGACGGCACTTGTTGCACCTATAACACTACCTATCACTAGCCATGAACCTTCAAGCACCCCCTCATAGACCACTCCCGTTACAGTTTTATTTTACTGAGATTGCATATCATGGTATAATGGGAGTATTTTATATTCGATCAGACGAGGAATATTCAGTTGTGCCGGCGAATACCTCAAACAGCGCGAGCCGTAACCCCGACCGAGCCCCTCTCAACCCTCTTACACATTGGAACTCCTTAGTTCAGGGTTCAGGGTTCAGGGTTCAGGGTTCAGGGTTCAGGGTTCAGGGTTCAGGGTTTAGGGTTTAGGGTTTAGGGTTTAGGGCCGTTTAGGGTTGACACGCTGTGAGGGTTTTTTTGTTGCAGAAGATGGGGAGATCACATGGAGTTCTCTTATGGGCTTCCTGAATTCTATCCTCAGGTGCTTCGGTGGGGTGGGGCACAGGGGGGCAAACTAGTCCAAGAACCCAGGGTAGCCAAACAACGCGTATGCCTGAGCAGCCTTGAAAGTTTCGGGTGAAACTTGTGACAGCTGAAAGAGCTCTGCGTCCTAGAATGCCTCACTCAACAAGTGAAGCAGCTTGGGGCTTCTAGGGCCTTGGGAAGGCCCATGCAGCATGTCTTTTGGGGCTCAGGGCTTGAAATTTCGCAGGTTCCTGGCCCACTCTAGCACCCCGCGCCCAAAAAGCCGCGCCAGGTCGAACCTTCTAACAGCACCCGGTGCCAACACCAGCATCCCTGGCTCGAGCCCGAAACACCAGAGACCAAGCACCTTAAGCCCCATGAGCCCCACACCTCAACCCGAAACCCGAAACCCGAAACCCTGAACCCTAAACCCTAAACCCTAAACCCTAAACCCTAAACCCTAAACCCTAAACCCCAAAGCAAGGCTTCTCGGAGGATGTCGTATCCAAGCTGCCCCTCAGCTGAAGTGTTGGCTGGTTCATGGGTTCGGGTTTTGAGCCACGACGTTTCTGGAGGATGCCGAGACCCCTGAGCATGCAGGGGTTTTAGGGTTTTAGGGTCTATAGGGTCTATAGGGTCTATAGGGTCTATAGGGTCTATAGGGTCTATAGGGTCTATAGGGTCTATAGGGTCTATAGGGTCTATAGGGTTTGGGGTTCACAGTGTTTTTCCAGGCTTGTGAATTGGTGTCTTGGCCTGTTTGGGAGGGTTGTAGGAGGATGGCGCAACATGTACTTGGAGGTTCACGGGTGCTTGTAAGTAGGGCTGTTTTAACTACCCGCAATAGGATTGCTAGGCATAGTTACCATACTTGTATAACCCTGCTTATAACTACCCATGAGCCTCCAAGTAGTTGATATTGGGGCCCTACATTCAAAATTCACGACCCCGAACTCTCAACCTCAGCCAAGCAGACTTTAGGATGAACCTGCCCAGAGTCGTCACAGTTCCAAAAACGATCCCGCACCGCTCCTGACCTTAGCACAGAGCCGCCGAGCAAAAAGGTTTTGAAGCTCGTGGTAAAACCTCCTCTTTCCTCACAGCTCTTTGCAGAAGCACTGACGCCCTAATTGTGCGCCCCAACCCCCCGCTCAACCGCGCCCCGCCGGTGTGCAAAGTCCGCCTCCTAGGATGGGCTACTAGGCCCTAGAATCCCCATAGTCAACCCTATAAAGGGCCTTTTGCTTGGTGGTTCTAGGGTAGACTAGCCCGTCCTAAACCCTAAACCCTAAACCCTAAACCCTAAACCCTAAACCCTAAACCCTAAACCCTAAACCCTAAACCCTAAACCCTAAACCCACCTCAGGACGAATCTCACCGACACGGGAAGGAAGCGCCACCAACTCGAGCAGCGACTCTGCGCCGATGAAGCGTCGCCTGGCCTTCGCTTCGATGAACCGGGGTTTAGGGTTTAGGGTTTAGGGTTTAGGGTTTAGGGATTATAGTAGTACAGTAGTAGAGTGTATATGATCCCAATTTTAGGGTTCACTTGGTCCCCTCCAGGAAAGGCTTCAAAAGCCCTGAATCCTTAACTTCCCGGTTTCTTGGATCTTTTCCAGGAAGCCACATCACCAATTGGTGGTCTCCAACTGAAGTCCCATGCCCTGCACGGTTTAGGTTTAGTCTTCAGGGTTTTGGGGTTTTCAGCTTAGGGTTTAGGGTCTTGGGTGACTGTTCAGATTGGGTTGTCGTGTTCTTGGATTTCAGAGCCAGGATACCAAGGACCCTGCCTGAACCACGCCAGCTCTTGGACCCCCACCCCCCTAAACCCTAAACCCTAAACCTCCTAAACCCTAAACCTCCTAAAGCCTAAACCTCCTAATCCCTAAACCCTAAACCCTAAACCCTAAACCCTAAACCCTAAACCCTAAACCCTAAACCCTAAACCCTAAACCCTAAACCCTAAACCCTAACACCTAAACCCTAAACCCTAAACCCTAAACCCTAAACCCTAAACCCTAAACCCTAAACCCTAAACCCTAAACCCTAAACCCTAAACCCTAAACCCTAAACCCTAAACCCTAGCCTTCATGAGGTTGCAACAAGGCCGTTTGCAGCTCCAGCACAAAAAAAATGGAATTGCCCTGCCCCTTCCGGGAAAATAAATTGCGATTGGATTCGGACAAAATTCACCCTAAACCCTAAACCCTAAGCCCTAAACCCTAAACCCTTAACCCTTATAAACCCTAAACCCTAAACCCTAAACCTGCGAGAGTGAGCGACTAAACCCTAAACCTGCAGCCCCGAGTCACGGCCAAGGTTTAAGTTGCTGAAGGCGCATTCCGCCGGTCTGCGATTGTGTTTTTTTCGAGACTGGGGTTATAAGGCTGTGGCAGAATTTGGGATGCTCCCCCCTAATGCTACAGTTGGTTTAGGGTTTAGGCTTAAATTTAGGGTTTAGGGTTTTAGCGTTTAGGGTTTAGGGTTGGGATGTCCCCCCTGAAACTAACAGTCCCTAATAGGGATTATAGTACCCGCTCCTGCAATCACGATTAAGGACTGTTAGTATAAGGGGGAACATCCCAAGGCACGATGCAGTACTAGACCCTGAAGTACGCCCATTCCCTTTGCTAGGGTGTAGCAAAACGCGCCTTGTTCCATAACCCGTATTCCGAGAAGATGAAAATGGCCTCTCAAATAGTTATCTATACTAGGAACAAGGTTTAGGAACAAGGTTTGCCACGATACTGAAGCCATTAATCTGAGAGTAACACCTACTAGTGTGGTGAAGCTTCTGCATGTTTTTTTGTTGGCGCCGCTGTGACGTTCCAATCCAAGTTCTACGGTCTGTGATTGCCTTGCCTTCGCTCATAGCAAATAGCATCAACCACTTGTCCACATGGTCGTCTTTGCGCGTCAGGCTCGCCCGACCATTTCCTCCAGCATGCAACTCCCAATCGTTATGAAAGCCGTCCTCGTACTTGCCACGCTCTCCTGTACATTCTCGCCGGCAGGGTGTTTTGTCCTGCCAGTCCGCGCTGGCTACAAGCACATTCCCGTGCGGTGTCAGTCATGTTTCGCTCTGCCGCAGCTTCAACGTGTTGGATGCTTGTCCAGAAACATGCCTAGATGGACTGAGACTGCTGCATCCCCACCACACTACGGGAAGTTTCGAGTTTCCTGCAACCGTTATAGCAATTGTGTCACGAGGAAAGGTGGTTTGATAGCCGGCAGTGCATGCACCGGACATGGGCAGTGTCACTTGCCGGGAGGTTTGGGACCAGTTTTGGCAGTCACAGCTGGCGGTTGTCATACTTGTGCAGTGCGGGCAGATGGTCGCCTCATCTGTTTTGGACGAAATTTCGCTGGGCAGTGTGATGTGCCAGCAGATTTGGGATCAGTTTTGGCAGTCACAGCTGGCGGTTATCATACTTGTGCAGTGCGGGCAGATGGTCGCCTCATCTGTTTTGGACAAAATTTCGCTGGGCAGTGTGATGTGCCAGCAGATTTGGGACCAGTTTTGGCAGTCACAGCTGGCAGTGATCATACTTGTGCAGTGCGGGCAGATGGTCGCCTCATCTGTTTTGGAGGTAACGGTCGTCAGCAGTGTAATGTGCCAGCAGATTTGGGACCAGTTTTGGCAGTCACAGCTGGCAGTGATCATACTTGCGCATTGCGAGCAGATGGTCGCCTCATCTGTTTTGGCGCGAATGTCGATGGTCGGTGTGATGTGCCAGCAGATGTGGGACCTGTTTTGGCAGTCACAGCTGGCCGATTTCATACTTGTACAGTGCGGGCAGATGGTCGCCTCATCTGTTTTGGACAAAATTTCGCTGGGCAGTGTGATGTGCCAGCAGATTTGGGACCAGTTTTGGCCGTCACAGCTGGCGTTTGTCATACTTGTGCAGTGCGGGCAGATGGTCGCCTCATCTGTTTTGGACGGAATGTCGTTGGGGAGTGTGATGTGCCAGCAGATTTGGGACCAGTTTTGACAGTCGCAGCTGGCAGTGATCATACTTGCGCATTGCGGGCAGATGGTGGGCTCATCTGTTTTGGAGACAACGGATGTGGGCAGTGTGAGGTAGACAGCTGCTGATCATGCAGAAGAGAACGGTGTTGAGTGCCAAGGAGATCTTGGCCCTCTTGAACTACTCATAGTACCTGCACCAGCATAGGCAGCCCCTTTGGCCCCACAAGTGCAAGCCCAGAGCCTCCTGGGTAGGATTTGGGGGAGACCCAAAAAAAAAGGAACCCTTCTTAGCCCTCTTCTATAGGCTCTCTTAAACAGGGGCCTTATACCCTAAACCCTAAACCCTAAACCCTAAACCCTAAACCCTAAACCCTAAACCTGTATATTCCCAAGGGTCCCCCTAATCCTATCCCCATTTTTCTACGGCAATCTGGGAGTCCTATGAGTACCTTTGGACAGCGGCCGGACCATCCTCAAGCCTGCATCACAAAAGTCGCTTAGCAGGGTTTAGGGTTCAGGATTTAGGGTTTAGGGTTTAGGGCCTAGGGTTTAGGGTTTAGGGTTTAGGGCCTAGGGTTTAGGGCTTAGGGTGTAGGGTTACAAAGCACCAGAATTAAAGTAAAAAACCCAACCAACTTCTATGACGACCGTACAATATCACCACCGCAGACAATTCAATCAGACAGTTTATTAACTCAGAAACCGCAAACAAAAGACGAAGGCAAACAATGCATACGACAACATCCACGACAAACACCACGACAAAGAACCAATAGGGGCGTGCGCAGAAGGCAAAGAAGGAAAACAGAAAACGAAATACCGCCAACATCTACTCTATAGATGCAACATTTATAGACTAGAGTTACACAACGACAGTGTCATTCAAACCGCCTTCAAGGACGCAAAAGGCAGACCTTTTCATTTTTTGGAAAGAACCTAAAGGCGCAAATGTAACATCCACCAGATACATAGGGGACTTGGTGGGGAAACGAATTCTTTGAAATAGGAAAAAGAATTCAAAACCACATTTAAAAAGTTAATGGACACCTTCAACACAGACCCAGTGTTAGAAGATGACCGAATCATACAGGGCAGTATACGGAATGTATTCAAATTAAGAGCCTTGGACGAGTAGATGGTGACACAGATTTTAAGCCAGAACAGCAGAAACTAGCAAATACCGCAAATATGTGTATGTATGATATCGACATTCAAACACCTTCAGACCCCGAGTTTGAAACCTTTAAGGAAGCAATGTACGTAAAGCATGACAAAGAAAAGGTGTTGGTTCAACACCATGACCGATTGGTATAAGGATACGCTAAGGGGTGAGTTGCGAAGGGAGAAGAACAGATTCACCAACGAGAGTATGTTAAAACTGATGAATACGGCCGAAGATGGTTTCAAAACAAACGGGGAATCAATACAAGATGTGGGGCCAGTGTTTCAACCCTACGGCATTCAAGTAAGGATACTGAAGTCCTTCATGAAGCATTTCTTCAAATACTCACCTAGCACGTACAACCACCATACCAACAGTATATGCCCTAGTTGACAAACAACCACATCTACACAGCAAATGACAACCTACAGATGTTACGGCAGACGGTGGCAGCCCGTGAAAATCAAGATGTATCGGTCAAGGCATCCCAGATTACCACATCAACGAGAAAGACGAACCCACAGAACATAAAATAATGACTTAACACATTGGATTTATGAAAGCAAGACTGCAGGGCCTAAACCCTAAACCCTAAACCCTAAACCCTAAACCCTAAACCCTAAACCCTAAACCCTAAACCCAATGAACCGCAGGTGCGGCTTAGCGGTTGTATCGTATCAGATTTGTATTTCAACTCTGCATGGAAAAGAAGAGCACATAACATCATCTAATGTTATATGATATTGTATAATACTATTGTACACTACTATATACTACTATATGATACTATATAATACTATATAATATATTTTCTAATATTATATAATATTATAAGATACAACTTTCAACTCCAAGAGCCTACGCCCAGCCGCTGAAAGATGGCATGCTTGTAAGACAAACCCAAAATGTAGTGACGGGCTCCATTGATGGAAGCGTGGAAGTAGGGTTTAGGGTTTAGGGTTTAGAGTTTAGGGTTTAGGGCTTAGGGTTTAGGGACGGAACAGATTCATAACAACATGTCTAAAGCAATATACGAATTCAACAAGTCATGAATTAATCCTTTGCATAAGTTTCATTTGGTAATGGTCATTTAGTTTGGAGGTGTTCCCCGCTCATTGCTTCTTTTGTTGCCCGATGCCTTTCTAAATGCTGGAATGTTCTTATACATATTAGAAGAGTTGTCTAACTATGTCTAAAGGCTAGCGTCGTAATCTAGTAAGATGGAAAAGAAGAGAATATGTGAATCGTGCTGTGTCCCACAGGATGTTGAAAAGTTTGACGGGTTTAAGTTGAAGACATGTAGTAATACATGCCGAGAAGGGAAAAGAAAATGAACAGGTTATAGTGAGCAGACTGAGAGACTTCGTTCGTCTTCAGGGTTTAAGGGGCATTCTTGTTCAGGAGCAGCCTGCAAGGTCCTCATGCTTGGCAACAGAACTGTTTGCAAAGGTGTATCTTCTGAGGGCAAGTTCTAAATCCCCAGAGCTTGGGCTGTTCCCCCTTACACCAACAGTCCTTAGTAGGGATTATAGTACCCCGTTTAGGGTTTAGGGTTTAGGGTTTAGGGTGCGGAGCTGCAGTTGGTATTGTAGAAAAGAGCTGGTGTTGAAAGTTGAAGGGTCAATGTACCTGGTAATCTTATTGGCTCAAGACTGGGCCATGCGCCTGGTAGCAAAAAGAAGTTTTGAGTTCTTGGTGTTTGCTGGTTGGTTCAGGGTGAAACCTCTGGCGACTGTTTGGGTTGATTCCCTTCCCCTTTCGGTTGCCCCCGTAGGTTATGAGCCCAAATTAGGCTTCCTGCGGTGTAGGTAAAATTCTACGCTTGTTTGGCGCAATGGACATGTTGCGGCGTCGGTCGGAACCTGGACTGTCATCCGCGGCCAATGAAGCCGAAGAAAATCGTGGTGATGGGGGTGAAGAACGACAACAAGTGGTACAAGCGCTGACAGATGGTAGGGAGGTTGCAATGATACAACCAACGTCTCAGGTGGAAAACGAAGTGGTTCCGGTTCCAGCAGCAAATCCTTTCTGGAGCGAGCGGGCTCAAGAAGAAATGAGACTGAGGCAATCAAGGCCGGCAAGTCTTCCTGCGAGCGGAGGGGATAGAAGTGGTGAAAATACGAGGAGGCCACCTTCGCTGCAAGATCTTTTGGGTCAGGAACCTGCACCTGTTGAGAGACCATCGTCAGGCTTAATGGGCCAGATGGAACGAGGTACTATTGATGGAGCGCAAGTAGAGGAAGAGCTCATTCCTGATGTTGGTGGGGAAGAACAAAGTGAAGATATGGCGGTGGTAAAGCGTGCGCTGAAGGAGTTGCTTGTGCAAACAAAGGAGCTGGGGAACAGGTTGCCGGGTGGAGGAGAAAAGCTATACCTCTGCTGCATCTGGGTCAGCTTCGAGAGCACGGAGCACTGGAGTGGTGGACGCAAACGCTGCATATCCTTTGGGAATGACTCCAGAGAAACAGTACCTGCCAGGACAAGTTTTCTACACTGATGGTATGGGTGGTTTTTGGACTGTGTTGCCTGATGGGACATGGCTGCCCATTGAGGGCTACGACCTGCCAAAGGGTTGTGATCTTCAATCCTTGCCTGGGTCCAGGAAGGGGGATGCTCAAGTGGAGGATGAAAAAGAAGTGCCAATGATGCATGTAGCTGAAGGGAAGAAACCCTCCAGATTGCCTCCATTGAATCACCCCACGGGAGGTCCTGCAAGTGGTGGATATGCAAGTGGACCACCTGGTTTAACACATGTTCCGATTACTTCCTTGCCGTCGGGTGCTGATGGTTCTGTCGCACCTATGGGGAACCAGCCCGGTTTTGTTTCAGCTCGCGAAACTGCGACGCAAGAGAACTCAGCAGGATCGGGTGGATATACAATGGTGGATGATGTTCCGTATCGGTGGAAAATGGTCGCTGGGAAGTTGGAATTAGAAAAGGTTCCGCTCACAGCTGTTACGCCTGGTATAGGACATGGACTGCCTCAAGGGCCTGGTGGTAGGGTCAGTTTACCTCCTGGAGCAGTGGTGCCACGTGGTATGCCAATCATTGGTGATAGTTCTGGAACCGAACGTCCGGAGGCTCTTGGGAAGCATGTGATGAGCCTTCCTACTTTGGCAGACTACACACCAAGCAATCCGACGGCACTGGGTGATTGGATCGCAATGATCGAACCAATGTTGTCTTCGCTGACAGATACAGGAAGAGTGTGGTGGCAATGCGTCTATTCAAAGGCATATCAAGCGTATGCCAAATGGTTGAGTGTTTCTCCGCTGGAAAGGTTGGGCATCAAGGCTGAGCTGGAAGGGCTCAAAGTGGTTCAAACTGTGCATGTTTTGTTGGAGCAGAGAGCGGTGTCTTTGCTGCTGCAGGCGATTCCGGAGAGATTGAAGACCGAGATCGTTTCCACTCGAATGTTGGGGTCAGTGATGATATTTTACAAATTGCTGACGGTCTACCAACCAGGTTGAGCAAATGAGCGCAGCACAATGTTGAACTTCTTGGTGCAACCATCTTCAGCAACCTCGATCTCAGAGGCCATAAAGGGAGTGCGTCAATGGGCGCAATGGCGTTCCCGATTAAGGGAGTTGAGAGCGGCAGAGCCGGACGCTACCTTGCTTATCAAGGGATTGGATGGTTTATCATCCGCGTTGCTGGCAAAACACCCTACGGTTCATTTCAGAGTGGCATCCTTTCGGGAGAAATTGGGGGTGGACTACTCGGCGACCTCTGAAACTGCGACACAACTAGCTGAAATGTTACAGGCAGAGTTTGAACTGCTATTGCATAGTGCTGGTGATCAAGAGGTGAAGCAGGACTCGGATGCCAAGAAAAGGGCAAGGTTAAACAAGGCCCAAAAGGGAACTGGTGACGAGACGGAGGAGGGTGACAAAGGCAAAGGGAAAGGAGAAAGGTACAGCGGTGATGGTGAACGTCCTTTCTGTTGGATATATGGGAAGACAGATGCAGGCTGAGAGGATGTGATGCTCCCGAGTCCAACATGCCCATTCCTGAACACTCATTGGTGTCAGAGACCCTGGCCACATGTAGAACGCATACTCCTCGGCCTTCTCCCTGCTTCGGCAACAACGTGGCATCAGACGAACCGACTCCACAGTCCGCCCTTCCATTCCTCCATTGAGAATGGGACCAAGACGCACGCTGCCTTTCAGCATGCAAAACCATCTTTTCAGCTGTTTTGTAATCCATAACCAACAGCCATGTTCAAACCACAAGAGCTGGTCCAGCGAAGATTTTGCACCCACGTGACACATCCCATTGATCACAGTGAGGTTCGCCCCAAACTCCAAAATCAACCAGAGAGGGATAATCAGGGGCCCATTGTCTTCCCTAATCAACGTCCCTTTCTCTGTAATCCTCATTGTCACACCACCAAGCGCGCTTTGCACCATAACAGTAGTGTCGGGTAAACATTCCCATGGAAAAAGCGTCCGCACAAGATGCGTAGCAGCTGTATCCACCAACGCCACTCTCCCTTCCTGCTGAAACAACCCAGAGCCACATAACATTCGAACACTGGGATCCCCGCTTGATGCCGACTGTGCTGATGACAGCTTCATAGATTTCAGCACTTCCAACGCTTCAGCAAGGACCTGATTGGGTGTTGATGGCGATGAGGGACTTGCAGAACCTTTCTCCAATCCCGCATTAGCCGTCTCATCTCCCCCTTCAGCCACCTCTGCTTTTTTGGCATTTCCCCATTTCGCACCTTTGCCGCCCTTTCCCCCTTTGGGAGAATTCCCTTTAGATCTATTCCTCTCAGGGTTTGAGTCCACATTGGAACTTGCACCATCCTTATATGGACACTGCGGCTGTAGATGGCCAACGGCCCCACACTCGAAACATCTTCCTCGCTCCAGGGAGTCTTTGTCATGGCGAAATTTGCAGCGAGATCCGAAGATCACTTCGTCCTGGTGAACAGCTTCCGCAGCAAAAGGTGTTGGTGTCTTTAGCTGTTGGATCTCGGGAGATGTGTATTACCCCAGGTGGGACCCTGGTAACTCCTGAAGTGGTAGATCCACTAGTGCCAATTGGCAAAGCGAGCGCTTTGGTTGGTCTCAGAGTTCAGTGGCGTGGTGGCAAGTGCACAGCCTCACATCCTGTTCTGGGGGAACTTCGCGTTCGTGATCTGAATGGGTGCCCTTGTTTGGAAAAGGAGGTGGCGCTTCAGATCATTGATGAAATGGATTGGTGTTCACCAAAGCAAGCATTGAAGGTGGCACGTATGGTTCAAGGGTGTCCGAATACGGACAACGAGGTGGCTGTAAAAGCGTCGTTGCAAAGCGCAGCGCGGACAGCGTCAGCGAATGAGGAGGAGTTCGTCCAGGCATGCTGGCGATTTCTTCGGTGGTATTATGGGGATATACCAGAAAATATGCTGATGGAGCTGTTGCCACGTGGAGATATTGCGGCGTTGCCTTTCAACCGTCATAAAAGGAGACGGCTGGCACGAGCAAAAAGGGTGGTGGTACACCTATTTTCGGGAAAACAAAAATGGCATTTTCCCAGTCGGGATGTGGAGGTACTGGAGCTGGATTTGACAAAAGGCGGTGACCTACATAATTCGAGCGTCTGGAAGTATCTTCTGCATCTGGCGGCTGAAGGAAAGGTGGTTGCTGTGGTGGGAGGACCTCCATGCAGGACAGTGTCAAGGTTGAGAGGTGAAGACGGTGGTCCACCTGTATTACGCCGGCGCTGTGGGCCTGAACGGTTGGGATTAAAAAGTCTTCCTTGGCCACATCAAGAATTAGCTCAAAAGGATGGTGTTTTACTTCTGAAGATGCTTTTCCTATATGACGTGGCGGTGCATTCAAGGTGTGGAACTGCTGAGGTCATCAATGGAAGTTCTGTCTTCTTTGGCATGGAAAGTCCTGGGGACCCTGAACTCATAGGGAAAGATTTCTCTCAGAACGGCAAAACGGTCTTGAGTGCTGAGGATCTGGTGGATGGTTCTCAGGAAGGGTTCTCAAGTCCTACCTTCTGGAGTTGGCCAGAGGTAAAAAGCTTTTGCGAGCGTTATGGAATGTACGCTGCACATTTTGATCAAGGAGCATTGGGACATGCTCTGGTGAAACCTACGACTTTCCTCGTGTCTGATATGGAACTATGGGAATCGTTGGAACAGGTTCGCGTGGTTGTTCCGTGGTCGGCAACATTCGCTTCTACCCTGGAAGAGCGTATTGGACAATCCTCCATATGGGCGCGATGGGCGTTTGGATTGGTTAAAAGAATACGTCACAGGTTGGCACAATGGTTGCATGAGAGCGATGCTGAACGGGCAGCTATGGTGTCAAAAAAGGAAGAACGAGAAGGAACGTTACGGAGGTTGACAGCTGAGGAGCGTGCCTTCCGTGACCATTGCCTAAGGGGGCATATTCCTTTCAGACGTGATTGTCAAATCTGTGTGTCTGCCGCTGGAAAGGAGCGTCGCCATTTGAGGCGGAAACATGGGGATGCCTACACTTTATCATTGGACTTGGCGGGTCCATACAAGTGTTCAAAGGATGCTCACCAGCAGAAGCCACGACACGCTGTTATTGGTGTGTATCAGTTTCCAATGTTGGATCCCAATGTGGGTCGCCCTCCAGAAAAGGAGGAAGATGCGGATGAGGTGGAAGATCAGGTGGCAGATGAAGGTGCTGGTGTCGGAGAATGGTTAGGCGATGCAGTCGCTAACTTCGAGGAGGAAGACTCTGCGCTGGTGGAACCTGCGCCAGTTCTGGAGGCAGAGGTGTTGAAAATCCAAGCTTCTGAAAAATCCTGGAAGGAACTGAAGGACCACTTGACCCGGCCTGTCCGTATGATCAACTTCGTCATGGTGGAGCCGATTGTGGATAAACAGCAAACAACTGTTTTGTCGGCGGTTCAAAGAATGATGGTGCGCTTGCAGAGACATGGGTATCCGGTGCTGAGAATCCACTCAGATCGAGCGGGGGAGTTTGTCAATGCACGCTTCCGGTCCTTTTGTGAAACTCGTCTGATATATAGGACCACTGGTGATCCTGGAGTCCCGCAAACAAATGGGCGCGCTGAAGCATGTGTGGGTTTATTCAAACGTGGTGTGAGGTCGCTCTTAAAGGAGGCGCGACTCGGGCCGGCGTACTGGGCACTGGCTGCTCGCCATTGGTCAATGTTACGGTGGCAGAAAGCTGAAAGGGAGTTGGGGTTAAACCCCAAAGCATTGCTTCCCTTTGGTGCTCAGACTCAAGTCAAACGTCGTCCGTGGGAGTTGCTGGGTCCGGATGGAACAAAGAAAGGTCGGCAATGGGTCGATCGTACGCAGCCTGCGCTTCTTTTAGGTCCATGCGATGACCTACCTGGTGGTTATTGGGTGGAAGCTCAAGGGACTGCAAGGGATCCGGATGAACTGGTGTTATTTCCCTGCACTACGATTTTTTCCAATATAAAGGAACCGCCTGAATTGGAGCTGGAAGGGGTGGTAGAGGAACAGGAGCCTTCTCCTCCAGAGCATCGTCTCAAGGGGAAAAAACCGGCGCTTCGGTTTGCTGATGAGGAAGGTCGTCCTTTACCTCCGCCTCGCGATCCTCCAGTTCGCCATCGGTTGATTGAAAAAAGCCCGGCCTCTTCACTGCGTGGTCATGTGGGCTCCTTGCGCTTGCTTCGCAAGCGGGGGGAGAGTCCGCCCTTAGAAATTTTCGAGGATGACATGCAGGGTCTGGGGAGCTGGAAGAAAATGCAGATGTTGAGGACAATGTTCCTGGTGATGAGTATTGGCCGACTTGCTGTTCTCCTCATGAAAATGCTTATTTGGTCTGCAAAAGTGAGACTGCCGAGGATGGAACTCAGTTGGAAAAAGAAGAGCAAAAAGCCAAGTCAATGTATGAAAGGTCTATGTATGATTACGTGGACTGTGAGGAGCTTTTGGAAGGGATTGTATACCCAAAGAGGGTGAATCGAAGAGGTGGTATCAACAATTGGTGCACAAGTACGCGAGCTCTGGTGTTGGGCCACTATACTCATGGCGGAGTGTGTGGTATTACAAAAGAGACGCATCGAAGGCCATGGCTATGTCGTTATCTGGCATCATTCGTGAGGCACCACAATCCTGAAGCCAAATTTTCTGCTCTTCAGATCTCGTGCAATGCTCCGGTATCATTGCATAGGGATAGTCACAATGAGAAGCATTGCTGCAATTATGTGTGTGGCTTTGGTGACTATAAAGATGGTCAGCTGTGGGTTGAGGATGAAAAGGTTTTGGAGGAAGGAGCTGAAGTGGTGGAGCAATCCTATGGGAAGAAAGTCTTACCTGGAAAATTGGTCGATATCCACTGGAACTTCATGTCGTTCTTTCCGAGAAAACTGCATGGTCCTATGCCTTGGAAAGGGAACAGGGTATCCTTGACAGGGTACACACCTGTTTTTATGGAGCGTTTGAGCTACAAGGATAGGTGCTATCTTCTCCAATGCAAGTTTCCTCTTCCGGAACCACAAGCTGAAGAAGGTGAAAAAAGGAAGTGGTTAAAAATGACGTTGAAAGAGACCTCGCTGGACGACCTTGCAGAGGAAGTCGACTACGCTGTGTTCGAAGCGCATCAATGGGCTCTAGAGGAGCATTTGAGTATTCGACGCCTAATTGCTGAACAGGAATGTTGCGTTTTGGACGAGTTCCATGGATCGGCCAATGAGTCGAATGGAGAAAAAGGATCAGAGACTAGAGAATGGCTGGTTAAAGCAAAAAGGGCTGAGGAACAGCTCTCGAAGTTTTTGGTCAAAGCAGCTCAAGTTCAGCAAATGGTACAAGAAAATACCGCGCTTGAGGCAGCAGAGGAGGTTGAGTTTCTGCAGACAAAAACAATCCCTACACAAGAAGCCATGCAAGAGCTGGAAAAGTGGAGGGAATCATTGTCGGACGAGGTGACGTCTTTGGTGGAAGAGTTGGAGGTGGTGGAACCAACAACTCAAGAAAAGCTGGACAAATTGGCGGAAGAGCCTAATGCACCGGTGATTGAGTACGTTCCCAGTCTGGTGGTGTTTACCCGGAAGCAAGGGACAGGGAGGCGACGTGCCCGTATCTGTGCATGTGGAAACTTTATTTCGTCAACGGCAGCTACAGAATATGAAGGGCCGAGGTCCCTCAGTCGTCACTCGCTGTACGCTCCTGGTTTAGATTCAACTACATTCAGGTGTCAAGTGAGGCACGCAGCATATATGGTGTGGATCATCGCTGGCTTAGACATTTCCAAAGCTTTTCTGACGGCGCCGATGAATAGGGCGCAAAGAGAAGGGCGTCTGGTGGTGGTGCAGCCCCCAAGGGCGGCGGTGAAATTGGGTCTTTGCACAAAGGAGGAGCGGTGGATTGTGAGGAAAGCCTTGTACGGTTTGGCCGAAAGTCCTGCAGCATGGGTGGAGTGGCGAGACCAACGTCTTCAAGGCATGTCTTGGGTGTCAAAGGATGGACAAGCAATGAGCTTTCAGAGGTCCAATGCAGACCCAAGTCTGTTCCTTATTATGGCACAAGAAAAGCCGGAAGGTGCAAGCAAGTTGGTAGGGACAATGGGTCTTTACGTGGATGATTTTTTGATGGCTGGGACTATGACAGTGCTCCGGGAAGCCTTGGAACAGATTAGGAAGGAGTGGAAAACTTCTGAACCCGAGTTCTGTGGTCCAGGCTGTGGTGATGGATTCCTGAAGTTTTTGGGTGTCCAAATCTGGTATCGAAATGGCAGCTTCTTTCTCAACCAGGAGGACTTCGTGAGAGATTTGCTGAACCGAAGAGGGTATCAGATTGATGAAACTGGAAAAGGTAGTAACCTGCCAATGGTGAAAGAAACTCCAGGTGAAGAAGAGGAGGTGGATATTCCTTCCTTGCGAGCGGCTCAAGGTGCCGTAGGGGAGTTCCTCTGGGTGGCAATCAAAACTCGACCTGATTTGGCGTTCTGCACGAGCCAGTTGTCTTTGTGGACATCCCGAAGGCCGCGATTTGTGGTTAAAAAGGCTGAGGAGGTATTTCGGTACCTTGCTGCAACTCCAACGTTAGGCTTGACGTTCGGAGCAATCGCAACATGCGAAACAGAAAGAAATGAGGTGTTGCGTTATGGACGAGGCGTCAAGGTGGTGGAGTCCTACGCGGATGCTAGCTTTGCCGCCGGAGAAAATGAAAAGAGCCACTCAGGAGCGGTGGTGGTGTGGGGTGATTGTCCAGTGATGTGGGCAACGCAGAGACAATCAACGGTGGCTTTAAGTACTGCTGAAGCTGAATTACATGCGTCCATAGAGGGAGCAACGATGATTCAGTCGTGCACCCCTATAATTGCCGCTTTGGTCGGAATGGGTGAAGAATCGCTGCAAAAAGTGCTGTATACAGATTCGGTCTCGACGTGCTCAATCATTCAATATCCTGCTGGAAGCTGGAGAACAAGACACCTGAGAATTCGAGCAGCCGGTGTCAGGTCTCTGGTGGACCGTGGGTACATGGTGATAGCGCATCTTCGCGGTGAGTATATGATTGCTGACCTGTTGGCAAAATTGATGAGTGGACAGGTGTATGCAAAGCAAAAGGCACTTTGGGGTCTCCAACTGTTGGTGCAAGGAACTGACTTGAAAAGGGCCTCTCTTGCAATGGCGGTCATGATGGTGGCTGCATCTCTGCAAGGGATGGCAACTGGTGGAGAAGAAGTGTCACATGCTGGTTTCTTTTGCTCGGAAGAAGGGGTGTGCAAGGTCGCCAACACATCTACGGTTATGGTTCTGGCTCAAGGTATTGAAATGGTTATCAACAATTCAGACCTTGTTGCGTATTTGGTGGCAGCAATTATACTCTGGGAATTGGCATGGTGCCTCTTTCGGCGGCTGTATAAATGGCTGTGGATCAAGAAAGTGGTGGTTATTCCTGCGAGTGCCACTTTGTATACAACAGTGGGTGGGAACTGTATGCACGCAAGCAGTGACTGTGATGTTCTGCGATATTCACAGCCCAGGGCTAAGACGCTTTGTAAGCATTGCCTCAAGGATGGCTGGGTGGTGAATGCTGAGTTCCTTGGTGAGGAACGGGCCGCTGGAACGTAAACTTTTTCAAGTGTGAGGTGAAGAAATCCTCAATGGTAAGGGATTTGGCCAATGAGCTGAAGGTTCGTCCTGGATGACGTAAAACCATAATGTGCATTCCAAGCGGCTGGCTGCTGCCCTAATGGCGGTTTTTGGCCAAGAATCTGCACCTCCAATGTGTGTCCTAGGAAATCCTAGGACAGGGGGAGTGCGGAGCTGCAGTTGGTATTGTAGAAAAGAGCTGGTGTTGAAAGTTGAAGGGTCAATGTACCTGGTAATCTTATTGGCTCAAGACTGGGCCATGCGCCTGGTAGCAAAAAGAAGTTTTGAGTTCTTGGTGTTTGCTGGTTGGTTCAGGGTGAAACCTCTGGCGACTGTTTGGGTTGATTCCCTTCCCCTTTCGGTTGCCCCCGTATAGGGTTTAGGTTTTAGGGTCCCCATTTAAGGACTGTTGGTATAAGGGGGAACAACCCAACCCAGAGCCCCCACTCGCCCCAACCTGACGCGTTTTAATGCTTGCAGCCTCTCACCCCGAAAGCCCTATGACCGTCCCAATCCCAAGCCCCCACGCTCTAAGCAATATAGGATTTGGGGGCTTGTAGGGTTTAGGGAACAAGCCTTAACTCTGAACCCTAAACCCTCAACTTGTGATGTTCCCCCTAAAAGCTAACAGTCCTTACTAGGCATTATAATAGTGGAGGGGGGGGGGGGGTACTATAATCCCTCTTAGGGACTGGTAGTATAAGGGGGAACATCCCAAACCCCTAAACCCTAAACCCTAAACCCTAAACCCTAAACCCTAAAGGCTTACCTTGCTTTGCTTTGTTTACTTTCCGAAACAGCCCCGACGCCCAACCTGAGTATCCTGCAGTTGCAACCTGAACTTGGGCCATTGTACGCTCCGGTCTGTTCCCCCGTAAACGCATGCGAAACGGGGCCCTAGACCCTAAACCCTAAACCCTAAACCCTAAACCCTAAAGGGTTTGGGGTTCAGGGTTCAGGGTTCAGGGTTCAGGGTTCAGGGTGTCGGGTTTAGGGTTTAGGGTTTAGGGTTTAGGGTAAAACCCTGTGCCAGGAGTGCAACATCAACATCACCCGTGACATCTTCCAAGCGTGGCTCAGGGATCCGGAGTTCGTGAAGGTCCTGGAGGAAGCCGATGCTACTTGGGGAGCTTCGGGTTTAGGGTTTAGGCTTTAGGGTTCAGGGTTTATGGTTTTGGGTTTCGGGAAAAAGGGGCTTTTGGGGGTTTAGGGGTTTAGGGTTCAATAAGGGGTTGGGGGCTTTTGGGTTCTAGGTCGAGGGTTTTTGGGGTTTTTGGGTTTTAGGGGTCAGGGTTCAGGGGTGGGGGAGGGCCTCATTCTGGTTGGGGGCGAAGGTTCGGGGCTTAGGGTTTAGGGGGTTTCCGGGGTGTTGCATTGAAGCTTTGGTGGTGGGGCGTGGTGGCAGGTGGTATACATACATACATACATACATACATACATACATACACATACACATACACATACACATACACATACACATACACATACACATACATACACATACACATACACATACACATACACAACACATACACATACACATAACATACACATACACATACACATACACATACACATACACATACACACATACACATACACACATACACATACACATACACATACACATACACATACACATACACATACACATACATACATACATACATACATACATACATACATACATACATACATACATACATACATACATACATACATACATACACATATACATATATATATATATATATATACATATATATATATATATATACATATATATATATATACATGCATACATGTATATATTTATGTGTGTGTGTGTTCCTATTTTTATCTCTTTGTGTGTGTGTCCCTGGGGGAAAGGGAAGTGTCTCCTTCATATCTGAAGCTTCCGTGGCCCTAAGCCCGAAACGGCCTGTCAGGTCTTTTTAGTGTTTAGGGTTCAGGGTTCAGGGTTCAGGGTTTAGGGTTTAGGGTTTAGGGTTTAGGGGGGCGTCAGGCCCCCAAAGACCCTAAGCCAAAAGCCTTGTAGGCCCCAAGAAGTAGGGCTACCACGAGCCCCTTATGCCTGAACCCCGAAGCCCTACAAGCATATCCTCAGACCCAGTTTCTCCTACGACCCTGTTATACAGTCCTGAAGGAGGGGGTTCATGGGGGGGTAGGCGCCTAGGGACCCTTAGGGAAGCTTAGGGAGCCATAGGGTGTAGTGGCGAGTGTTAGGGAACCTGGGGTTACCCTAAACCCTACGCCAAACCCTAAACTACCCGAATCCCTAAACCCTATGAACCCTAAACCCTAGGTTGACATCTCCAACAAGTTCGAGCTTTTCAACATCCTGGACGTCGACCTTGGCGGCGCTGGACTCAGACAGGTTGGGTTTCAGAGGGTTCGGGGAATTTAGGTTTTAGGGAATTTAGGGTTTAGGTTTAGGGTCTAGGGTTTAGTAGATTCCTGTTGTCCAGGGGGCTCAAAAGGGCCCATCATGATGATCAACCTCCCATGAGTGTAGTGCAAGGAGGCCATCAAAACAAGGTTCAAGGTGGATCAAAGGGTGGCTATATGGGCCCTTGTTATGGTCCCTTTACGGGTTCTGAAGTATGGGGTTTTGGGTTGTCTAGGGCATACAAGGGGTACATGAGGGGTCCCCTTTTCATTTTCAGGGCCCATACTAAGGGACCATGTAACTTCCCTACGTAAGAGTGGGAGCATCAGGGTGCCAGCTGACGTTAAGATTCTGGGTTCCACAAGGGGTTGAAGGCTTAGTCCAGAGGAAGCCCAGATCTGGAAGCCGGCAATTGCCAGAGTTGAGGCCCCTGATTTTACCCTAAACCGTAAACCCCAAACCCGAAACCCGAAACCCTAAACCCTAAACCCTAACCCTAAACCCGAAACCCCAAACCCTAAACCCTAAGGACAACCTGCTAGCGTTGTGGGGCTGTCGTATCAGAAATCAAGCGCAGCATGGCCCTGTCTTCGAGATGCTTTCTCGAGGCGACGAGCTCTCTACTGTAGGGGCTTGAATAAAACCCTAAACCCTAAACCCTAGGGTTTGGGGTTTAAGGTTTAGGGTTTAGGGTTTAGGGGTTTAGGGTCCCTTAGGGTTTCTATAGCCCCCTTAATTTGTTTAATTAACCTAGCCTATTAAGTTCGTTAAATTATCTAAGTTTATTTATATGAAACCCAGGGAAATGTTCAAAATATTCGTTTTGTTATCAAGGTTCTAAGGGGAGTATGGTGTTGTGGGCAGACATTGTGTCATTGGAGCAGACACTGCACACACGTAATGGGGAGAGTAGCAGGCACAGCTAACCCTTTCTCGGGGCCACACTAACCCTAAAGGTGGGGTCATATTCCCTGTACTGCCAGTATGTCCGATTATAAGGCATCTCAACCATACACCCTAAAGCCTAAACCCTAAAGCCTTTTAGGGTTTTTGGTCCCCCAGGCCCTGGTACTAGTAGCACCTGCCAGCCTTGCAAAGTATCCAGTTTCGCCTTAATTTGGAAAAGCTCTTGGTTGGACTTGGATTCGGTGGGGATCATGGGGTGCGAAGATTTGTGGCGGCTGCTCCTTCAGTTGATTCTTTTTGTTTGTCTTTTTGTTTGTGGGGGGGGGGGGGGGGGGTGGGGGGGGGGGGGGGGGGGTGGGGGGGGGGGGGGGGTGGGGGGGGGGGGGGGTGGGGGGGGGGGGGGGGGTGGGGGGGGTGGGGGGGGGGGGGGGGGGGGGTGGGGGGGGGGGGGGGGCGGAGGGTGGTTAGTGGTTTAGAAGATGTTTTTTTGTTTTTTTTTTTTGGGGGGGGGGGTTTGGAAGGGGTCGTACCATTTCCTTTCGGCGTCTTGGCTGGACTCTGTGAGTGGAGGCACTTCCGCGAGACATCATGTGACCTTGTTATGGTCGACATGCCACTTCTAATCGGGGGCCAATGCATTCACACATCAACACATTAACATAGGGTTTAGGGCCTAGGATTTGCTGTGACCGCTTGCTTCAAAGATGGGTTGGGATCCGTCCTTTAAGGTACCCATGAACCTCCAGGAAAGTTTTCCTTGAATCCCTCAAGAGGCCACTGCTCATCTTTTTAAGGTCCCTTCTCAAGCAATTGCTAGTCCCTTTCCTGGCCCCTGTAATCGTTACTGCTTTCATTTGTTGCTATCAGAGTGGATACGCTTATAAGGCTCATTCTTCTTATCGTTCTGATTCTTCCTGTTCTTACTCGGCATGTACGACTTTGGGGAGTAAGTTATAGGAACCCATATACAGGAAAAGAAGCTTACGGATCTGGGGGGTTAGGGTTTCGGGTTTCGGGTTTCGGGTTTAGGGCTTGGAGAGCCCCAAAAGCGTGTTCGCCGAGGCGAGCTGTCTGTCCATGAGCTGCTGACCGGGCTGATGAGCCTGCGTGGAGACGTCTCAAAGGGTTCGGGGCTCAGCACCGCCTGGGGTTTAGGGTTTAGGGTTTAGGGTTTAGGGTTTAGGGTTTAGGGTTTAGGGTTTAGGGTGTAGGGTTTAGCACCATCCCCCTCGAAACCCTGAAGGCGACACCCGAAGGCCTGTGAATCTTTAGGGTTCAGGGTTCAGGGTTCAGGGTTTAGGGTTTAGGGTTTAGGGTTTAGGGTTTAGGGCATGAATGTTCAACCCTAAGCAGGATTGCGCATTGCACACCTGTGATGCCAGGCCTAAACCCCATCATCCCAGAAGTTCTTGTGGCTGGCGGTAGGGGTCTTTTGGGTTACGGGTTTAGGGTTTAGGGTTTAGGGTTTAGGGTTTAGGGTTTAGGGTTTAGGGGCGTGTTCCAAATCCTGAACAACTCTAAACTCTCAACCCTAAACCCTAAACTCTCAGCCCTAAACCCTAAACTCTCAACCCTAAGCCCTAAACTTTCGCAATGCAGTGCAAGATGTGATGGAGAAAAGAATCTTAGAGCAGACGCCTGCTACTGCACTCAAGTCCGAAATCTTCACGGGTTCGGGGTTTAGGGTTTAGGGTTTGGGGGATGCGGCCGGAATCAACCGCCCTGGCAGAAGCAGGAAAATTGCAAAGCTTGCAAGTTTCTGGAAGCAGGGACTCCTACGCAGACCACACTGCAGAGCCTGGAACCCTAAACCCTAAAACACGCCGAGCAAGAGGGAGGTTGCCCAAGTACAGATCTCATGCAGATCAGAACGGCGAAGCAACCGATGAATGCAAGAGAGTCGTCCTAAATCTTACACTTCTACTAACAGCGCCTCAATAGGGACTATAAAAGGGGGTACTTTAATCCCTAACCCTAAACCCGAAACCCCAAACCCTAAACCCCAAAACCCTAAACCCGAAACCCCAAACCCTAAACCCTGAACCCTGAACCTTCAACCTTACGCCCTTCCTTGGGTATCCTGCAAACCTTGAGAAACTTGAGGCGACGTGATCTACATTCTCCTGAGGGTCAGGGACATGATGGACCGCTTGGAGATCATGCAGCAGTTCTTGGAGGAGCGGATCGCAGAGAGAGAGAGAGGGTGGGTGTAGGGGCTTAGGGTGTAGGGTGGCATTTGTGTGTTTTATAATACATATATACATATATATATATATATATTTATTTATTTATTTATTCCCCACCCTCGGTGTGGGGTTGTTAGATTTTAAGCTCAACTCTTCTCCTCGCCCGGTCTACTCCTCGCTCATCCATGGAGTGAAGAGTCTCCCTGGAGTGCCCAACCTTTCTGGAGTGCCAGAATGTCCCCGGAGTGCCCAGCTCAGAGTCTCCCTGGAGTGCCCAAACCGAGAGTCTCCCTGGAGTGCCCAGCCCCAGAGCCCAACGCCAGAGTATCTCTACCAAGAGAGGGTGGGGATGTTCGCAGAAAATAATTTATTTATATGTTTATTTTATCTATTATATATATATATATATATACGGTACCCCCCCCCCCCCCCCCCAAAGATCTAGGTATTTTCATGGTTTTGGGATCTGTTTTAGGGTTTAAGGGTTGGGGGTGGGGGGCTAGCTAAACATGTAAAACTCAATATGGACATGTGAATCTTGATATGTGCGAGTCTTCATATGTGCGTGGTCGTCTTTTCAAATTGTGAGCCCGATTGAAAACGATTGAAACGATTGAAATTCAATCGGAGACCGGATTGAAGATTGAAGATTGAAGATTCCCGGAAACCTTTTTTCTGGGAATCTTCAATCTTCAATCTTCAATCCTGCCCCCGATTGAATTTCAATCGTTTCAATCGTTTTTCAATCGGGCCCCCGATTGAAAAACGATTGAAACGATTGAAATTCAATCGGAGACCGGATTGAAGATTGAAGATTGAAGATTCCCGGAAACCTTTTTTCTGGGAATCTTCAATCTTCAATCTTCAATCCTGCCCCCGATTGAATTCCAATCGTTTCAATCGTTTTTCAATCGGGCCCCCGATTGAATTTCAATCGTTTCAATCGTTTTTCAATCGGGTTCACGTCTTGTAAAGTGTCAGAATTAGCTTTCGTGACGTCGCTCAAGATCACGTGTCTTCGCAGACATTCCACTCGAAATATACTTGACCATTTGTGTTTGTAATACTCGCAATGGCTCGCATCCCAGTGGCTGGCTCAGTCTTATGGTTTTTATTGGTTTTTGCGGTGTTTCGGGAGCGTGGGTCCCACGCTAAAAAATCGGTTTTACCGATGTTTTTGAAAGCCTACCTTCAAAATAACATCGGTAAAACCAATGTTTTTGAAAGCCTACCTTCAAAAAAATAGGTAAAACCAATGTTATTGAAGGCCTACCTCTAAAAAACATCAGTAAAACCGATGTTTCGTGAGCCCATGCTCCCAAAACATCGCAAAAAAACAATTAAAAAAAAAAACATGTCAAAAACCATGATTTTCGAAACTAGTGGCTGGGGTGGCCGGCCGAGTAGTTTCAGAAACCATAGTTTTTATGTTTCTTATTGGTTTTTGCGGTGTTTCGGGATCGTGGGCTAAACCTTTAAGCCCTGTAGGCTATACGGTTAAGGTTTAAAGGTTTAGGGTTGAAAAGTTCAACAGTCAGCCCATAGAGTTTAAACCTTAAGGGTCCTAAACGCTTAACCTTTAAACCCTATAGGCCATAGGGTTAAGGTTGAAAGGCTTAGGGTTTAAGATTTTGGCATTAAAACACAAGCCCGTAGAGCTTAAGCCTTAAGGGTTTAAGGTTTCAGCATTGAAACGATAACCCTAAGCCCTTTAGGGTCAGAACCTTGAAGCCCTGTAGGGCTCTAAAACGTTAACAGGGTTTAACCCTATAGGCGTTGAATGTATAAATGCCCAGACATTACGCTCTCTTTAACCTTTCAGCCCTATAGGGTCTAAAGGCTTAGGGTATTTCTTAAGCCCTGAGGGTTTAAAACCTTAAGCCCTCAAGGTGGGCTTGGGTTTAAATGCCTAAATCTTGAATCCTAAACCTTTAAACCTTAACCCTATAGCCTATAGGGTTTAAAGGTTAAGCGTTTAGGCCCCTTAGGGTCTGAACTCTATAGGCTTACTTTTAAAACCTAAACCCTTAAACCTTGACCCTATAGCCTATAGGGTCTAAAGGTTAAGCGTTTAGGCCCCTTAAGACTTTAACTCTATGGGCCTGCTATTGAACTTAAACCCTAAACCATTAAACCTTAGCCCTATAGCCTATAGGGCTTAAAGGTTAAGTGTTTAGGCCCTGTACGCTAAGATTTACACTCGATGGGCTTAGGTTTAAATGCCTAAATCTTAAGGCCTAAACCTTTTAAGCCTTAACCCAAAAGGGTTTTACGGTTAAGGGTTCAGGTTTAAATGGCGGTTAAATCTTCAACTTCACATCGCCTCCGGGCCCATGCAAGTATTCAACTTGATATCGCTAAATCATGAAAATACCTAGATCTTTGGGGGGGGGGGGGTAGCATATATACAGATGTAATTAAGGCTGTTTGGCATTGCACGGTACGACAGCGAGGTTTTGGGTCCACTGTAGCTTCAGCTGCTTCACTGGCAAGGGGTGATCTTCAGACCTTGTAGGGTCTGCATAGACATGCTCTCCAGGCGTACGGCTTGATTAGGGTTTAGGGTTGAGGGTTGAGGGTTTAGGGTTTAGGGTTTAGGGTTTAGGGTTTAGGAGTAGGGTTAGGGTTGGGGGTTTAGGGTTTAGGGTTTAGGAGTAGGGTAGAGTACTTGCGGTCTGTGCACTTCTGCCATTGCAGCTATGCAGGGTTTGATGCGCCCGTCGCCAGGAGTCCGTTCAATCGAACACGCAGGCAGTGGTACAGCGTAGCAGCTTCCGGAGACCCATCGGTTAGCGCACGGTGTCACTTGCGAATACCTCTGTGCAAGTTGACACAGAGAGCTCGGTTTCACCTCAACTGGAAGGTCCTGTGCTGTCGACCAGATCCCTAAACCCTAAGCCCTAAACCCTAAACCCGAAACCCTAACCCTAAACCCTAAACCCTAACCCTAAATCCTAAACCCTTCTGTACTAAGAATTTAGGGTTTTGTGGTTTAGGGTTTAGGGGTTTGTGGTTTAGTGGTTTATGGGGTTTAGGATATTTGGATCGGGAGAAAAGAAACATCTGTTTAGCCATGGGGTTATAGAACAACGAAGTTTGCGCATAAAGCATGGGGTAGTAGGCTATACAGCATGATCCTCTGCCAGTGCCAAGATAAGATTTGGAGTGATACAGGAAACAGATGGGCATAGCCTCGTGTGCAAGGCTGCACGCGCACAAAATGAGAGTTGCGCCAAGCAGAACTGTCCTACTAGGAAGCCCCCCCTTAAATTTAACCCCCTAAACCCTAAACCCTAAACCACGTCCCACCAGATCACCAGACCAGATCACCAGCCACATCCTCAACTGAAGGTTCAGAATACAAATTCCCTGAGAACTTCACGGGGCTTATGTACTTGGAAGTGCTTGGCTGTACGCCCAAGGCAGGAGGCCAGCACCAATCGGAACAACAAGAGGATTCCGAGTAATCTGGATAAGGTACCTTGTAGACCAAAAGAAACATCCTTGTTCAAAGCTGCCCTCAACCGAAAAGCTTCGGAAATCTTCTGGCTCGGTACTGCTCGGTAATGCATGCTGCTGAGTTGAGACTGCCCCTCAGGGCAGGCACAGGCATTTGGTTGGTAAGTCACGCGGGCAGCGCGGTCCCTTTGTCAGAAGCTTTAGGCCGCATCGGAATTTGGACCCCGGAAAGACATTTAGAGAAGCTTGCATGTGTTCTTGGCTGTGTGGACCGCTTTCGCCGATGAGACAAGGGACGCGGCACATGAGCGCGCGTGGCCGAAATTCACACGGCGCTTCTCAGATGAGCCAAGTCTGATGGCCCATATGCGGCAGGGTTTATATTTCTGTTCTTGGTGAGTGTATATAAGGTTCCTTTTTTCACATTGGTGAGTGTAGATCATTGGTGTCCCATTGGGGATACAAGGAATAAAAGCCCTACTTCATATCTTCAAAAGGGCATCCATTCGTCTCGGGGTTTTTCTGCTTTCCCGGCGAGCCGGGTGGGGGGGGGGGGGTGGTGGTGTACAACAGTACAGATGGATGGCCTCATCAATCATGATCGCGCATAGAGCCGATGGACTCCGCCGTCGCCAGAAGGATGTCAGAAACGCGACACAGTGAGCTTCACTGGCACGAAACCCCATGCAGATGCGAAAGCCCTAAACCTTAAAAACCTTAAAGCCCTGTAAACCCTATAAACCCCATAAACCCCATAACCCCCATAGACCCCATAAACCCGAAACCCAACAGAACACGGCGGCACAGACATGTTTTTGCCATCGGCTGGAGCCTCGGAGAGGTTTCTCTAATCTCTAGGCTCCTGGCTATCTAGGTCTCAATTGTAGGTTTTCGTTTAGGGTCTAGGGTTTGGGGTGTGGGGTTTGGGTTTAGGGTTCTAGGTACTTCAGCGACGAGGTCACAAACCCTGCATCGGCTGGCCACATAGTGGTAGGACTTGCATCGGAACAGGGGGTATTGGGGCGGGGGGGATGGGGGGGGGAGGGAAGCATAATGGCGGCAATGGGGGGGTAGTAGGGGGCGTTAGGGGGCATGAGGGGTAGCGGGTACAGGAAACGGCTCATCTGAGGGTGACTGTTTTTTTTCATCCGCCAACGTTTTTTCGCGACCTGGTCGTTTCTGCCTCCTGCTGGGGTCAAGTTCCGGAAAACGAGCTCAGCCACTAACCCTGGCAGGAAGTGGAACCCTAAACCCTAAACCCTAACCCCTAAGCCCTAAACCCTAAACCCTAAACCCTATAAACCCCAAACCCTAAACCCTAAAGCCCTAAGCCCTAAACCCTAAACCCTAAACCCTAAACCCTAAACCCTAAACCCTAAACCCTAAACCCTAAACCCTACTGTAAACCCTAAACCCTAAACCCTAAACCCTAAACCCTAAACCCTAAACCCTAAGCCCTGGCAGGAAGTGGGGAAGCAAGGATCCCTATAGACCCCACGCTGCTAATGCGAAGTTCAATGGACCTTCGAAGAAGGCACACGGTGCCTTGAAGAAAAGTTCCCGGCCCGCAACCATTAGGGAGGTTTGTAATGTTTAGGGTTTAGGGTTTAGGGTTTAGGGTTTAGGGTTTTAGAGGTGTAAGAAGGGTGTAGGACACATATAGGGAAATCAACATAAACCCTAGACCCTAAACCCTAAACCCTAAACCGAAAACGGGTGCCAAACAAATCCTAAAACTAGGACCGGGCGTAGGCCCTTGTTTCCTTTTTTTAGGGGTGGGGTTCCCTTATAATCCCCTGAAAACCAAAACCCGTGTGGTTTTGCCCGGGGTCGCCCTAAACCCTAAACCCAAAACCCTAAACCCTAAACCCTAAACCCCAAACCCTAAACCCTAAACCCCAAACCCTAAACCCCAAACCCCAAACCCTAAACCTCTGGGCTTGTAGGATGTCTAAGCTTCGGGCTTGTAGCGTTCAATCTCAAGTACTTTGGCAGGTCAGGATACTCATGAGAGAAGGGCTTTTGAATGGGGTTAGGGTTCAGTTTTTGTTCGGGCTCAGCTTTTTTTTTTTTTTTTTTTGGGGGGGGGGGGGGGTCCATATTTGGGGTTTAGGGTTTGGGTTTCAGGCTTCAATTTTGTTGGGCGCGGGTTTTAGGGTTTTGGTGGGCGTGGAGGCCCATCAAACTCTACACATGGCAACTGTATCATTCTTTAGGGTATTTATGTATATGTGCATATTGTTATATATCCATGTGTATTTATGTTTATACTATTTTTCGTTTCAACCCTCTGTACACCCTAGCAACCCGTGTACATGTTGTTATGCATGAACCGCCAAGAAGGGTTGAGGGCTCTTCGCCGGGCGCGGGGGCTAAAGTTCAAGGCACATCGTGGCACATCGATGCGAGCAATGTGACTGCTCGACGCCCGAGCTCGCGGCCCTGCGGCACGGAACCTCGAAATTTTGTCAACCCTCGACCCTCAACCCTCAACCCTCAACCCCTAAACCCTAAACCCTAAACCCTACCGGCTCATCAGAGACAGCTTGCAAAAAAAAACCCAAACTCTAGCCTTCTGGTCGGAGTGGAGCAAAACTCCGTACTTCGAGGAGCCCATACAGTTTAGCCAATCGGTAAGTCTTGCTTTGGGTGTAGGGTTTTGGGGTTCTAGGGTTTAGGGCTTGCAAAAAAGAATTGTTTAGGGTTTTGGGTTCAGGGTTTAGGGTTTGCCTTCCTAGAAACAGGACATGAGTGTTTTGGGGGCGGTGGGTGGGGCATGCTAAGGTCTTTTGAAGGGGTACCGCTTCGGGAAATGCACATTTACTTGTCAGCCCTTTCTGCTGGCAACCGCTCTGAGAATCTGCAAGATGGCAAACAAAACCTTGTGGGTTCATATAGGGATGAAGAGGCTTAGGGCGGTTTAGGAATTGAGGGTTTGCGGTTGAGGCGCGCTCGGACAAGCCTGTGCAACAGGGTTTAGGGTTTAGGGTTCAGGGGCCCGAAACCCTAAACCCAAGAGCTGTGATTGATCCAGCTGCTGCATGGACGCTGGCCTCTACAGGCATGATTTTCGACGTTTCTACCCTGGTCCTCAGGAGGGAGCCTGGAAAGATTTAGGGCTTGGGGGGGTTCAGGGTCTATGCTTTACATCAGAAGTCGTGTATAGATGTATGTATGTATGTATGTACATCCTAAACTAGACCTTGTTGTAGGTCTTGTCGGATTTCAATGAGGCTTGGGCCTGCTAGGGTTTAGGGTTTAGGGTTTAGGGTTGAGGGTTTGGGGTTTAGGGTTTAGGGTTTAGGGTTTTAAGGAGGGGGCTGGTCCTCAAGCCCAGTTGCAAAGAGGGTTTTAAGGAGGGCATGTATAAGGGATCCGAATCTCAGGTGTTCGTTTCGGGATCTTCAGGTCGGTCTCATGTGGGTGGTGGTTCATTAGGGTCTAAGTTTAGGGCTTAGGGTTTAGGGTTTAGGGTTTAGGGTTTAGGGTTTAGGGTTTAGGGTTTAGGGTTTAGGGTTTAGGGTTTGCGGTTCAGGGTTCAGGGTGCAGGGTTCAGGGTTCAGGGTTCATGACCGATGGCTACACCCCAACTGTGTCCATTCCAGCGCTCACCGCGGCCGTTCGTTCTCAAGACTGCTGTGACAACGTCTTGGCCGTGAACAACGTTCACGTGCCGGACTCGAGGAGAAAAGGGAACGTCATCGGCGCAGGAATTCCTTCCTCCATCCTCCACCCGCACGGTCGCATCCCAGATATGAGACTCTTACACTGGCTCCTCCTTGTGAAGAAGTAGTTGTGACTTTATTATTTCCTAAGCCCGAACCGGCCCGAAACCCTGACCCCCCGGCCCCCCCTGCAGCTGCAGAGACCCTTCTAGCCCCAGAATTGGCATCCTACGACTCCAAGGCTTTAGGGTTTAGGGTCTAGGGTCTAGGGTAGAACCCCAACAACGCCTAAGCCCAACACACCAACCAAACGCCCTGCCGAGGGTTTTGACTCCGGACTACGAAAAACTGTACGGGAGCATTCTGTCTTCAGGGCTTAGAGGCCTGAGTTAAGGCTTTCGCGTTAAGGGTCTTATTGTTTAAACTATGCAAGGCCGGTCGTGGGCAGCGGAGTCTGATTTCAGCTACCTGGTTTACTCCCTTGTAATTAGTGAAGATAGTCCCCTATTTGTCGCCCCCCCCAAACTCTCCAAGGGCATACTCTCATGCACCCAATGTGGCGCTAGACGGCAGTGTACACTTGCGATGAAGTTGAGACACGTGGGTACATCCTCTCGCCCGGACGCTGGCTCCATGTTCCGCAGAGCAAACCCCCAAAAACCCCTCATGAACCCTCAACCCTACAACCCCCAAAAACCAAAACAGAGTCGGACTTCGGTAGCAGAGCGGGCGAAATAAAAAACTCAGCCCCAAAGCCCTAAACCCTGAACCAAACTACCCTCCTAAAGCCTAAACCCTTAAGCCCGTGAGCCCCAGCTCGGAGACCCCCAAGAACCCCCCAGTCCCTACAGATCCCTTAAAGAAGCCCGAAGATGAATCTCAAGACCGCAAAGCCTCAGATCACTAACCCTAAACCCTAAACCCTAAACCCTAAACCCTAAACCCTAAACCCTAAACCCTAAACCCTAAACCCTAGAGAAACCAAGATCCGCAAGTCCTTTTAGGCCCTCTCCCTAGCCCGCGGCCTGGGGCCATGAGGGACATCCTATTTTCCTTGGTCTCCTTGGCTTCGGCTGGGCAGGCGCCAAGCCAGAAGCCGTCAGGGTTCAGGGTTTAGGGTTTAGGGTTTAGGGAGATCCAAACTCGCCTAAACAGAGTTCGTCTTCACATTCGTATACCTTCCCCCCCTCTTCTTCCCTATAATAATGGAGTTGTAGGATTCGTTTTGTAAGATCAGGGCGTTTTGTTCAAGGATGTCTCGCGCGCTTCAGGGGCCAAGGGGGGAGCCGTGGGTTTTAGGGTTTAGGGTTTAGGGTTTAGGGCTCAGGGCTCAGGGCTTAGGGCTCAGGGCTTAGGGCTCAGGGCTTCGCTCCCCCTCTTTACAGGACACGGTGGTGCCAAGCTGCCGGACAGGATACCAGGACATCACAGGCGGGAAGGCGTACCTGGAATGCCTTTGGCAGCATTTTCTTGCACACCTTGGCTTGGGTTTTCATGGTTTTCCAAGCCCCAAGAGCCTGCCAGGACAGGTTGAGGGTTTAGGGTTTAGGGTTTGGGGTTTGGGGTTTGGGGTTTAGTGTTTAGGGTTCAGGGCTGGAAGATCCCATTAAGTCTCGGTTTGATGGTTTATGGTCGGGACTACAGGACATGAATGTGTGAACTTGTATGAGTCTTGCGCAAAAGCAAAGAGAGTGTTTTCCAAGGTACAGTTGGTCTTGCGCCCACCACTGCGTTGGTGGCCCCAACTTTGCCACGGAGAATTGCGGGTGTGCCTGCCTCTCTCAGGACCAGATTCAGGACCCAAGTGCAGTTTTTTGTTGCGTCGCTTTGTCCTCTGCCGAGCCTCTACCTATAGTGATTAGACTCGGGAGCTCGCTGTCCCGTGAGGAACCGAAAGAAGATATCAAGAATTGCACCTTAAACCCCAAACCCCAAACCCCAAACCCCAAACCCCAAACCCCAAACCCCCAAACCCCCAAACCCCCAAACCCCCAAACCCCCAAACTAAACCCTAAACCCTAAACCCTAAACCCTAAACCCTAAACCCTTGCCAGTGTGAGAGCCAAATATGTCTAGCGCTCCACAGCATGAGGAGGCGGATTCTGGCACTGCCCTCACCACGGCCCGCATTGTCGGGCAGGCTCCTGGGGGACGAAATGAAGCCTAAAAAGGGTTTATGGCTCATATACCTTAATAGAAATTAGAGTAGGATCGGGGTTACGGTTCATAAGTATCGGGAAAATTTCGGGTTCATTTGCCTTCATAGGAGTTTTTATTTAGGGTTCATGTACCTTAATAGGAATTATAGTAGTATAAGGTTCTATTCAGGGTTTATATGCCTTCATAGGAGTTATAGGAGTATAGGGTATATTTAGGGTTCAGATTCCTTTATAGGAGTTGTAGTAGGAGACGGTATATGACACCAATTTTAGGGTTCATTTGGTCCCCAAGGCTGGTGAGATTCTGGTCACATCGGCACCTCCCACAGACGTCCATGGACAGCTGCCTGTGCAAGAGCTTCCCGTCGGCGAGCTGCAGGATGGGGGAGGGCATGGGTTTAGGGTTTAGGGTTTAGGGGTTAGGGGTTAGGGGTTAGGGGTTAGGGTTCAGGGTTCAGGGTTCAGGGTTCAGGGTTCAGGGTTTAGGGTTTAGGGTTTATTTAGGGTTTAGGGGAGACATGTGATTTGAGAAGATAGCGCCATTTCCGTGCACATCTTTTCTTGAATGTTCGCCGTCCACGAAGTATGTGAGCAGACGCCTTTTTCCGCAACCGTGTTGATGAGTTCGTTGATTCCTTGCTCTTTCCTTACAACTTCTGGTGTTTGCGCGATCATTTCACTCTTCCTGCATGACTACCTGGCATTGGACTCTTTTGAGGCGGAGCTTTGCTGGTTATTTGACCACCCTAGACAGGCCCCAACGATTCCGAAGTCCGGACCGCTTGAACCCTAACCCTAAACCCTAAACCCTAAACCCTAAACCCTAAACCCTAAACCCCCTGAAAGGATGGCGGGCCAGTTCCGGACGATCCAAGACCTGACAACTTCGAGGCACCTTCGCGCTCCACCACGGAAGCCGCGCCGGCGCCCGAGGAGACCGGACCTGCGTTTTGTGGATATTGTTTTTTAAACCCCGGGTTTAGGGTTTAGGGTTTAGGGTTTAGGGTTTAGGGTCTAGGGCTCATTTTCTGCTGGCAGTCATCAAGTCCAGTTTCAAACGGGGTTTACGGTTTGGGGTTTAGGGTCTAGGGTTTTTCGGGCTTTTCGGGTACACGGTTTAGGGCCACCAGGTTTGGTGGTGGGGAGTCCTTAGGGACGTCGCGCCTCCTTCTCCCTTGCCCCCCTCGCCTCTGCCCCCTCCACTGACCAAGTCCCGCTCTCTCCTTGGGGACGAAATGAACCCTAAAATGGTTTATGATGCTTCATATACCTTAGTAGGAATTATAGTAGTATAGTAGGAATTATAGTCGTATAGTAGGAATTATAGTAGTATAGGGCCATATGACCCCAATTGCTGCTGTGTTTGCTGGATATGCTGGGGCAGGGCTTCATTCAGTACTGGTAGCGCAAGATGCAAGAAGGTCGAAGACTCCAGGCCATGGACCATCCGGACAGAGCGCGTGATTCAAAGCTGTCTAGTGCGAAGCATGCGCCGTCTCCGTTTTGGATGCTTCAGGCGCCAGCTGCGACCGTGTGGTCATGAACAGTCCTAACCCGAAACCCCAAACCCTGAACCCTAAAACCTTAACCCTAAACCCCAATCCTGTCTTCAGCCAAGGAGTCAGGAGATCTTCGGCAGGCTCCGGTGAAACAAGCCCTAAAAACCTGAAACCGAGTTTAGGGTAGACGGTTCAGCCACCCGAAGAACTAGGGGGTTTAGGGTGTTTAGGGGGTTTAGGGGGTTTCGGGGTCTAGGCATTTAGGGTTTAGGGATTTAGGGTTAGGGTTCAGGTCCTTTTTTTATCCCCTGCGGCACAGCTGGTGTGAATCCACATCACAGGGATGTCCTCAAGATACTGATCATTTGGGGGTTTCCGACATTTAGGGTTCACAGGGTTTAGAGTGTAGAGTGCAAACCTTCAGCCTGAACCCCTAAGCAGACTTCCAGGGATCTGCAGTACCCTTGGGACCCCCAGCCCACGGCCGAAGGGCGTGTAGGGTTTAGAGCTTACAGTAAATGCCAGAAAGTTGGAACATGGGTTTAGGGTAATTGGTACTGGGTTTCCCCATATTTGACCTTCAGAGCATTTAGGATGTTGATGTTCTTTCTGGAGTTTCCTATAGGGTGTGGACCTCCACGTCTGAAGCCCTCGACTCACTCAGAGACCCCTGTAGAAGTGAGGATTTCGGATCTAGGGGTTTAGGGGTGTAGGGTTTAGGGTATAGGGTTCTAAACCCCCTAATAACCTAATAAACCCCCTAAACCCCCTAAACCCCCTAAAGCCCCCTAAAGCCCCCTAAAAACCCCCTAAACCTCCTAAACCCCCCAAAACCCCCTAAAACCCCCTAAACCCCCTAAACCCCCCTAAGCCCCCTAAACTTCCCGTGGTGGCCTCAGGTGCTCATGATAGCCGTCGGCCTTGCGTTCTTGCTCATCGCCGCCTCCACGGCCGCCACCTTTGCGTACCGGCGAGGCATGCTCCCCTGCAAGCCACGGGGGTTCGAGTTGAAGATCCAGGTGGCTGAAGAAGAGCGCCTGGGCGTTTTAGAGAGCTTTTGGTTCCCTTCTAAGCGCCTTCAAGATTACTCTTGGGTCACCCTAAACCCTAAACCCTAAACCTAAACCCTCACCCTCAACCCTAAACCCTAAACCCTCTTGGGTCTAGTAATCTCAAAGGTGTCCGGAGCCGGGGCTGGCCAGCCGCACCGGACCGCGCTTCAGTCTGTCGAGCCGCGGCAGCGGCGCTTGTGCTGAACCCGGCGCAAGGAGGACGGGCGTTTGGGGTTTGGGGTTTGGGGTTTGGGTTTAGGGTTTAGGGTTTAGGGTTTAGGGTTTAGGGTTTAGGGTTTAGGGTTTAGGGTTTTGGGTCTAGGGTCTAGGGTCTAGGGTCTAGGGTCTAGGGTCTATAGGGTTTAGGGTTTAGGGTTTAGGGTTTAGGGTTTAGGGTTTAGGGTTTAGGGTTTAGGGTTTAGGGTTTAGGGTTAGGGTTTGCAGTTTGGGGTTTTGGGTTTAGGGTTTGCAGTTTGGGGTTTTGGGTTTAGGACCCCGCAGGAGTACTGCATCAGGAAGTTTGCTGAACGGTAAGAGCTTGGGATGTCCCCCCTTGTACTAGTTCTTCATAGGGATGATAATAGGGGGTTCGATAAGCCCTATCAAGGACCCAAATAAGTACCATGAACCCAGACAGGCATGAGTGCTGCGCATATTTCAGTTGCACGACTGCTAGTTGCTGAATTAAGAACCCCCCCCCCGCAAAAAAAAAAAAAAAAAAATATATATATATATGTATGTATATATGAGAAAAACATCTTCCTTACAAGGGCAATATATAGGGGTTTTTATCTTTCATGCTTTTGGGGTTCTTAAGCAAATGGCTAAACCCTAAACCCTAAACCCTAAATCACGGTGCTGGCACTCTCCAAACATGGCCAGCTTGTGTCCGCTTGTCCGCGCACAGTGAGCTCAGGTCACACTTGTTTGCCGCGAGTGTAAGAGCATCTAAGCTTGGGGTTTAGGGTTTAGGGTTTAGGTTTTAGGGTTTAGGTTTTAGAGTTTTAGGGTTTAGGGTTTAGGGCGGCATCTGAATGAGCTTCTTGAAACAAATCTGCGGCTTCGTTTCGTTGGAGAACTCAGCAGGCGTGTTTTAGCCTGTCGACCTCACATTTTCATCTATGTACATACATACATATATATATATACATGAATGTTAAGCTTGCTATGAGTCTTCCTAACGACACGGACACATGAGCTCCAGGTCAAGCAGAGCCTCCATCAGCTCCACGCGGGATCCGGGGAGTTCCTCGTCTTCTTCAGTTTTAGGGTTTTAGGGTTTTAGGGTTTTAGGGTTTTAGGGTTTTAGGGTTTTAGGGTTTTAGGGTTTTAGGGTTTTAGGGTTTTAGGGTTTTAGGGTTCTAGGCTTCTAGGGTTCTAGGGTTCTGGAGTTTTAGGGTTTTAGGGTTCTAGGGTTTTGGAGTTTTAGGGTTTTAGGGTTTTGGGGTTTTAGGGTTTTAGGGTTGTAGGGTTTTTGGGTTTTAGGGCTTTAGGGCTTTAGGGCTTTAGGGCTTTAGGGCTTTAGGAATTTTGGGCTTTAGGGCTTTAGGGCTTCAGGGCTTCAGGGTTTTAGGGTTTTAGGGTTTCAGGTGTTTAGGGCTTCAGGGTTTTAGGGCTTAGGGTTGGGGTTTGGGGGTTAGGGTTTAGGGTTTGGGGTTTCAGGGATTCGGGTGCGCAGTCCTGGTTGTAAAAGGGTTTGGGGTGTAGGGTATACACATTTTGAAGGCATTCGTCTAGTCTTTTGTTGCGGACACTTGAACCTAAGTGCACATAAGCTTAGGGTTTGGGGTTTAGGGTTTAGGGTTTAGGGTTTAGGGTGAAGGCGAGTACGGGGGACGGCTTTCAGTGCGCATGTGTGCGGGAGTCTTGTGCCGAGACTGCAAGCACCCCTGAGCCATAAACCGAGTAACTTGTGCACCTTTCGCAGCAATCCCTAGCGCACAAAATTCTGAACCCTAAGCCCTAAACCCTAAACCCTGAACCCTAAACCCTAAACCCTAAACCCCTTCTTACCCTATACCCCTAAAAACCTAGTCAGACGGCCGATGCGCTGCTTTTGTTACCGAGAGCCATCTAGAGCCTTACCTTCGCGCGCGCACCAGTCGTGAGAGTTGAAACCCTAAAACTGTACTTTAATGTTGTTTCTTGGTTCTGGGAAAACTTGGGTTTTGGAATATTGTACTTTAATGTTGTTTCTTGGTTCTGGGAAAACTTGGGTTTTGGATTATTGTACTTTAATGTTGTTTCTTGGTTCTGGGAAAACTTGGGTTTTGGATTATTATATTTTGATGTTGTTTCTTGGTTCTGGGAAAAATTGGGTTTTGGATTATTATACTTTAATGTTGTTTCTTGGTTCTGGGAAAACTTGGGTTTTGGATTATTGTACTTTAATGTTGTTTTTTGGTTCTGGGTTTCTATTATAGCTACTGTTAGCTACTTATGGATTATTGTACTTTAATGTTGTTTCTTGGTTCTGGGTTTTCTATTATAGCTACTTATACCTAAGCCCTTCTTACCCTAAAACCTTCAGCCAGACACTCCTGAGCGTTGGCCAAGGCCCGCCTCGAACCCTTTCAGAGGAACCTCGCAGGTCCTCCGGCCCGCAAGGGTTTGTGTGGTTAGGGTTTAGGGTTTAGGGTTTAGGGTTTAGGGTTTAGGGTTTAGGGTTTAGGGTTTAGGGTTTAGGGTTTAGGGTTTAGGGTTTAGGGTTTATGATCTATTTAGGGGTTAGGCTCTTGGGGCTTTCGGACGTTTATGATTTTGAGGGCTTGCCGTGCCATCGGTTATACGCTGGCGAGTCTCAGCCTGCAAGGAAGGCCGGATTGTAGGCGGCCCTTCTTCCATCATATCACCCCCACGCCCATGGCAACCGGGCGTCCGAAGCCCTGAGTGTGTGCTTAGGGCCCCGAGGTTTTGGGTGAGTGCTCGGGTTCGGCTCAGTTGTCATCTGTTCATTTCAGCTTCGGCTTTCTCGAGTTCAGGGTTGATTCGCCTGCTTCGCGTTGAGCATGGGTTTGCCGTCTGCTTCAACCCCCTGGGCCTGGTTCTTAGTAGGGGATACGGGAATGAGGCAACTATATATGCCCCTATAGATACCCTTCAAGAGAGAGAGAGAGAGAGAGAGAGAGAGAGAGAGAGCGAGAGGGAGAGAGAGAGAGAGAGATATATATATATATGGTCAGCCCCCCCCCCATGATCCACACCTATGGTTTTCTTGTCTTCGTCTTTGTCTGATTTTCTGCTTTTTCCTCGGAAAAATACAGTCAAAACTGCACTGGAATACAAAAAGCTCTAGTATATTATCCTCTATAAAACACTAGTGTTTTTATGGGCATTTTGCTTCTGAAACTTGTGTCTTGCGGCCCCATGAAATTTTTGAAGGGTAGCAATTAGAAGTTTAAGGCTTTTCAGGGTTTAAGGGGTTTGTAAAATGTAGATGATCTGTGGAAGGCACCGGGGCTTCCCCAGACCATTTGCAATTTTAAAAATCCTTTAAAGGGGCAGCCCTTTTCAAATTTGAAGGGTTTTAAGGTACTTAAAGCCTTTCAAAAATTTCAAGATTTAGAGGATCTTAAAAGGCTTTAAAGCCCTTAAAAACCTCGAAGCGTTTATCCCTTAAAAGTCTAAAATTCCTTAAAAATTAAAAACGGGCAGCCGTTTAAAATTAAGGAAGTTACGGATTTTAGAATCGAACATCCTAAAAACTTTAAACTTCAAAAGGACAGCCATTTACAACTGCAAGAATTTCAGGGTTTTACGGATTTGTAAAAATCTATATGGTCTGGGGAAGGCACCGGGGCTTCTCCAGACCATTGGCAACTTCAAAAATCTCTAAAATCCGCAAAGGGCAGCCACTTAAATACGTAAGCAATTTAAGGTCTTTAATAGGCTTAAAAGCCTTAAAACCTTCAAAATCCTGAGAATGTTTAAACAGAAGCTTAAAGATTTTTATAAGATTTTAAGGATTTTCAAAGTTTAGATGGTCTGGGGAAGCCCCAGTGCCTTCCCCAGATCATGTAAACTTGCAAAAACCCTTAAACCCTTAACCCTAAAAACTTAACACTAAGCCCGTAGCACAAACCCCAAACACTTAACATGAAAGCCTAAACACTAACCCTAAACACTTAACACTAAGCCCTTAGCACAAACCCCAAACACTTAACATGAAACCCTAAACATTTAACTAGACCCTAAACACTAAACCCTAAACACGTAAACACTACACCCGACCCTAAAAACTAAACCCTAAACACTAAACCCTAAACATTACACACTAAACCCTACACACTAAACCCTGAACACTAGTAAAAATCCTTAAAACCCTTAATCCAAAAAACCAAACCCGAAACCCTTAACACTAAACCCGAAACACTCAGCACTAGACCCTAAAGAGTAACCCTAAAAAACTTAACACTAGGCCCACGAACCCCAAACACTTGACACGAAACCCTAAACACATAAGCACTACTAAACCCTAAAAACTCAGCACCAGACCCTAAACACGAACCCTAAAAACTTAAGACTAAGCCCTTAGCACAAACCCCAAACACTTAACAGGAAACCCTAAACACTTAAGCACTAGACCCTGAACACTAAACCCTAAACCCTTAAACACTACACCCTAAAAACTAAACCCTAAACATTACACACTAAACCCTACACACTAAACCCTGAACACTAGTAAAAACCCTTAAAACCCGTAACCCAAAAAAGAAACCGAAACCCTTAGCACTGAACCCTAAACACTCAGAAGTAGACCCTTAACACTAAGCCTAAAAGCTTAACACTAAGCCCTTAGCACGAACCCCAAACACTGAACACGAAACCCTAAACACTTAAGCACTAATCCCTTTCTAAACACTAAACCCAAAACACTTAAACACTACACCCTAAAAACTATGCCCTAAACATTACACACTAAACCCTACACACTAAACCCTGAAAACTGAACCCTAAACCCTAAACAGAAGGATTTTCAAGTTGTCAATGGTCTGGAGAAGCCCCGTTGCCTTCCCCAGGTCATTTAAATTTGTAAAAATCCTTAAAACCCTTAACCATAAAAAACCAAACCCGAAACCCTTAACACTAAACCCTAAACACTAACCCTAAAGCTTAATACTAAGCCCTTAGCACAAACCCCAAACACTTAGCACGAAACCCTAAACACTTTAGCACTTAACCCAAAAACTAAACCTTAAACATTTCAAACTAAACCCTAAACGTTAGACACTAAACCCTGAACACTAAACCCTAAACCCTAAACAGTAAACCCCAAAGCCGGAACCTCGAGCCCTACTAAATCTAAACCTGAAACCAAAAACCCATCGGGGTTTCAGATGCTTACTGTTTGGATATCAGAGTTTAGGGTTTTTTGGGTTTTAGCCGAGCCGCTTGACCCTAAACCCTAAACCCTAAACCCTAAACTTAACACTCAACCCTAAACACAAAACACTAAACCCTGAAACCTACACACTAAACCCTAAACACTAGATTTCCAGAAAAAGTCTGGCGTACCCGGGCCCCGGACTCCAGACTCCAGATTTCCAGAAAAAATCTGGAGTACCGGGGCCCCGAACTCCAGACTCCAGATTTCCAGAAAAAATCTGGAGTACCGGGGCACCGGACTCCAGACTCCAGATTTCCAGAAAAAATCTGGAGTACCCGGGCCCCGGACTCCAGACTCCAGATTTCCAGAAAAAATCTGGAGTACCCGGGGCCCCGGACTCCAGACTCCAGATTTCCAGAAAAAATCTGGAGTACCAGGGCCCCGGACTCCAGACTCCAGATTTCCAGAAAAAATCTGGAGTACCCGGGGCCCCAGACTCCAGACTCCAGATTTCCAGAAAAAATCTGGAGTACCCGGGGCCCCAGACTCCAGACTCCAGATTTCCAGAAAAAATCTGGAGTACCCGCGGCCCCAGACTCCAGATTACAGACTCCAGAATCTGGAGTCCAGGGTCCCGGTACTCCAGATTTTTTCTGGAAATCTGGAGTCTGGAGTCCGGGGCCCCGTACTCCAGATTTTTTCTGGAAATCTGGAGTCTGGAGTCCGGGGCCCGGTACTCCATATTTTTTCTGGAAATCTGGAGTCTGGAGTCCGGGGGTACTCCAGATTTTTTCTGGAAATCTGGAGTCTGGAGTCCCCCCCCTCCCAAAACCCCCTTCTCGAGGCCAAATGTGTGGATCATGGGGGGGGGGGGCGAGCATATATATATATGTGCCATGGACCTTTAGGTATAATGTGATTACTTGCTTTGGGTTTTACTTCAACAGTATTAACATATTAACACTTATCAAATGAGTAGTTTGCGTTTCATATTATGCATATTGCTACTAGAAAAGTAGGTGACATTTTATGTCTTTTGGGTTCATGGTCTAGGGTTGTGCATTCAACGGTTATAAAAGGATTGTACGAACAGTCCAGGGTGTATGACCCCTTCCCGTTGTCGAGGAGAAAAAGGGGTCGGAACAGGAGAAGATCAAGGAACCATAGAACTCTTTACATTCAGTCACTATTCACTTTACACCCTCTCCTCTCTTCCCTTTCTTGACTTTGGGTAGAAGAAAAGGAAAGTGGAAGGAATCATCAAAGAAAAAGTCAGTCTCACTACCTTCATCCACCGTCTCCTCTTTTCGCTCTCTCTCTGTCTCACTCTCTCTCTCTCTCGCGCTCTCTCTCTCTCCCTCTCTCTCTCTCTCTCTCTGTCTCTGTCTCATATAAATAACACATGTCAATCTCAACCCATTCATCCTCCCTCTTCTGTGGAGGAGAGAATGCATAACACTAGATGAGCGAAGCGCATGGAAGAGCGAGAAGCAGGTAGTTGTTTGTTGCATAGGGGAGGCCCACTCCCCGTAGAGCAGGAACGAGTTCCTCTGTTCCCTTCCTTTGCCTTCTTTAGTCCCTCCCCTGCGCTCCAACTGTTCTGTTCCGTCTTTTAAGGAGAAAGAAGGGGTAAAGAAGAAGGACGAAGACGGTTCCACTGTCCACTTATGCATGTTCATTTTATCTACAGGAGTTAGCAAGAGTGTTTAAGCAAGCTAGATAAAGAGAACAACAAGAACAAGGACGAGGAAACCACGAGCAGAATGTACAAGGAAAACACGAGGAATGAAAACCCATCGCAAAGAGAAGTGCCCACACTCAGTCTCACTGCACTCATCCTCTAATCCTCTCTTCTTTCTCTTCTGTGGTTCTCTTCTTATCCTACTTCTTCTCTCTGCTCTCTCCCTTCTAGTTTTTTTCTTGATTTTCTTGCGCGAGAGAGAATACATAACACTAGATGAGCGAAGCACATGGACGGGAAGATGAGAGAGAAGCAAGTAGTTAGTTGTTTGTTGCATAAGGAGGCCCACTCTCCCTCTAGGGCAGGGATGAGTTCCCCTGTTCCCTTCCTCTTGCCTTCTTTAATCTCTCCCCTGCGTTCCAACTCGTCCGTTCCTTCGTTTACGGAGAAAGAAGGGTGTATATACAAGGACGAAGACGGCTCCCCTGTCCAGCATGTTTTTTTGATCTTCCCATTCAGCGAGAAAGGAACAGACAACAGGGGAAAACACAAGGAACTAACAAGAGTGTTTAAGCAAGCTAGATAACAACAAGAAAAAGAAAGAGGAAGCCGCGAGCAGAATGTACAAGAAAAACACGAGGAAGGAATAAGTGATGCTCTTCTTGCAGAATGAAGATTTGAGAACACAAGCCAATCTCAAAAGAAAGAGGAAGCCACGAGCAGAATGTACAAGAAACACACAAGGAAGGGATAAAGATAAGCGCCCTTACCCAGTCTCACTGCATTCATCCTCCATGTGGTTCTTTTGTTACAGAATGAAGATTTAACAGCACAAACCAATGTCACCACATTCATCCTCCCTCTTCTCTCTGCTCTCTATGGAGGAGAGAATGCATAACACTAGATGAGCGAAGCACATGGACGGGAAAAAGGAGAAGCAAGTACTTGTTTGTTGCGTAAGGGAGGCCCATTCTCCCCCTAGGGCAGGGATGAGTTCCCCTGTTCCCTTCCTTTTGCCTTCTTTAATCTCTCCCCTGCGTTCCAACTTTTCCGTTCCTTCGGTTGAGGAGAAAGAAGGGGGTATATACAAGGACGAAGACGGTTCCCCTGTGCCCCTGTCCAGCATGTTCTTTTGATCTTCCCATTCAGCATGAAAGGAACAGACAACAAGAGGAAAGCAACAAACCTTTAACTAACGTACGGTTCTTTCAGGAGAAAAGGAGTCGGATAACAGGAGAAGAACAAGGAAGAGGTAAACATGAAAACATGTCACTCTTCTATTTACACACTCTCCTCATCTCTCCTCTCTTCCCTTTCTTGCCTGTCGGAGAAGAAATGAGGAAGAAAATAAACCAAAAAATAAGGGGGAGGCGCCCTGATTCATTCTCACTGCCTTCATCCATCCTCTCCTCTGCTCTCTTATCTTGCTCTCTTATCTCTCTTCTCTGGCTCTGTTCTTGCCGGAAACAAAGATGAATGTCCAAGAACCCAAGATCATCTCGTTACCTTCGTCCTCGCTCACATCTCTTCTCGCTTTTTCTCTGCTCTTTGCTTTTCTTATGGAGGAGAGAATTGCAAACAGTCTCGCGAAGTCAGATTTGGGGCTGCGCGTGTGCACGTGGGGGGCAGTTATGTTGCAAAAAGTGGCCCCTCGCAGGGCTGAGTTCCCCTGTTCCCTCCAGTTTGTCTGCAATCCACCCCCCCTGAGTTCCAACAGTTCTGTTCAGATAGGACAAAACGGCTCCCCTGTTCATTTGTGCGTGTTCTTTCAACAGACTCATTCAGCGAGAAGGAACAGACAACAAGAGGAAAACACCAAGGAATGAACAAAAGGGTTTTTTCTTCTTTCTTATCAAGGAGAAGGACAAAGAACATTTCAATTGTCGTAACTCTCCTCTCATCCCTTTCTGGTCTTTGGGAGGAAGAAAGAAAGAAGGAATAAACAACAAATTCTGAGAGGCGCCACTATTCAATCTCACTACCTTCATCCACCCTCGCCTCTCTTCTTTCTCTTCTTTGAATGTTTGTGTAAGGACACAAATCCATCTCACTACAATTTCCTCCCGCTTCTCTGCGCTCTCTCTCTCTCTCTCTCTTTTCTCTGCCCTTCTCTTCTCTTCTCTTCCCTTCTCCTTCTCTTCTCTTCTCTTCCCTTCTCCTTCTCCTTCTCCTTCTCCTTCTCCTTCTCCTTCTCCTTCCCCTTCTCCTTCCCTTCTCCTTCTCCTTCTCCTTCTCCTTCTCCTTCTCTTCTCTTCTCTTCTTCTTGTTCTTCCTGGGGACGGCCTTGGGCAGGGGGGGGCTGGAATTTAAGTCACCCTTAAGCTTTTGGAAAACTGAGCTCCCGAAATGACAAATCGCAAGCAGTGTCCCCCTGTAAGCGTTTGGAAAACTGAGCTCCCAAAACGATAAATCGCAAGCAGTGTCCCTCTTAAGTTTTTGGAAAACTGGGCTCCCAAAATGACAAATCGCAAGCATTGTTACCCCTGAAGTTTTGGAAAACAGGGCTTCCAAAATGACAAATCGCAAGCAGAGTCCCCTTTAAGCGTTTGGAAAACTGAGCTCCCAAGATGAGAAGTCACAAGCGTTGTCCCCCTGAAGTTTTGGAAAACAGAGCTTCCAAAATGACAAATCGCAAGCAGTGTCCCCCTCTAAGTTTTTGGAAAACCGAGCTCCCAAAATGACAAATCGCAAGCGTGCCCCCCTTAAGTTTCTGGAAAACTGAGCTCCCAAAATGACAAATCGCAAGCAGTGTGCCCCCTTAATTTTTTGGAAAACCGAACTTTCAAAATGACAAATCGCAAGTAAGTGTTCGGAAAACTGAGCTCCCAAAAGGACAAATCGCAAGCAGTGTCCCCCTTCAGTTTTTGGAAAACGGAGCTCCCAAAATGACAAATCGCAAGCTGTGTCCCCCCTCTTTTTTTTTTTGGAAAACTGAGCGCCCAAAATGACAGATCGCAAGCAGTGCCCCCCTGATTTTTTTGGAAAATGGAGCTCCCAAAATGATAAATCGCCAGCAGTGTCCCCTTTAAGTTTTTGGACAACTGAGCTCCTAAAATGATGAATCGCAAGCAGTGTCCACCCTAAAGTTTTTGGAAACCTGAGGTCCCAAAATGACAATTCGCAAGCAGTGTACCCCTGCTTTTGGAAAACGGAGCTCCCAAAATGTCAAATCGCCAGCAGTGTCCCCCGTAAGTTTTTGAAAAACGGAGCTCCCAAAATGACAAATCGCAAGCAGTGTCCCCCTTAAGTTTTTGGAACACTGAGCTCCCACATTCTACATATTCAAGGTTAGATAGTTTAGATAGTTTAGGTGGTTTCGGGCCTTTCTACCCTGTCCCCCTGGCCGCCTGGCGCCCCTCCCCCCCCCCGGTGGCTTAAATAGGGTTTATTTGGAAGCTAGGGCTCGGGTTTTGCCCGTGGCAAAGAGAAGATGGTACTCGTCTTCGTCTTTCCTCTCTTTCTTGTCTTTCTTCTCTCTTGTTCGTTTGCCTTTGAAATAAAAAACCAAAGGAAGAACAATGAAAATGAAAGGAACTCGCTTTCTTTTCCGTTTGGGAACAATGGAAAGAACCGAGGAGATAGGGCAAGGGGAGGGATACGCTGAAGCATGGACAGGGGCCACGTCACTTTCCCCAACCATTGAAAAAGCATAAGAAAAGAAAAGGGCCTCCATTTCCCTGTGTTTTTGTCTTTTCTTGTGTTTTTTTGTCGGTGAAGAGAAGGGAGAAGGGAGAAGGGAGAAGGAGGAGGATAAATAGACAGGATTGATTCTTAACAGGAAGAGCAAAGACAAGAATAGAAGAGAGATTAATAAAGGAGAAGGAAAGACAAAACAAGGCACAGAGAAGATGGAACTTATCGATCCTCTCTCCCTTATCTCTCCCTTCCCTCTTCCTTGTCGAAATAAGGAAAACAAAAAGGAAGAAGTATGAACAAAGGAGAAGGGTAAGGAAAGGAACAGAAGAGATAGGCCGAGAAGTGGGATATGATGAAGTACGGCAAGGTCCACGTGCAAGGAGTCACCAGCTTTATCATTCAAGTTCCTTTCCTGCTTTTAATCAGTTAAGAGGTAATAGATGGAGAGAAGGGAAAAAGAAGTGAGAGAGGAGAGATCACAAGGATGCCTTTTTTCTGGAAGCGTACAGCAAGCGCCTGCTTCCATCGCGCATAGAGTGAGATAGAGAGACTGAGAGACTGAAAGACTGAGAATGAGTGAGTGAGAGATAGAGGTAGGGACAGGGAAAGAGCGAAAGCTAAAGAAAGAGCGAAAGAAAGATAGATAGCGACAGGGATAGAGGCAGAGAGAGACATTGTTGTTTTTTGTTTCGGGGGCGTCCTTTTTTCTCGCTTGAAGATGCAGAAAACGATCCAAAGGGACACCCGTTCCATCGCCCATGGCCAAGAGAAGATGGTACTTGTCTTCATCTTTCCTCTCTTGTCTTTGTTCTCTCTTGTTCGTTTCCCTGTAAAATAAAAAAGCTAAAGAAAGAACCATGAAAATGAAAGGAACTCGCTTTCTTTTTCCGTTTGGGAACAACGATAATAACCGAAGAGATACGGCGAGAGGAGGGATATGCTGAAGCATGGAGGAGGGCCACGGGCAAGCAGCCAACCCCGCTCACTTTCCCCAACCATTGAAAAAGGATAAGAATGGAAAAAGGGCCTCCGTCCCCCTCTTACTTTAATTTCTATTGTGTTTTTGTCGTTGAAGAGGAAGGAGAGAGAAGGAGGAAGAGCAAAGACAAGAATAGAAGAGAGATTAATAAAGGAGAAGGAAAGACAAAACAAGGCACAGAGAAGATGGAACTTATCGATCCTCTCTCCCTTATCTCTCCCTTCCCTCTTCCTTGTCGAAATAAGGAAAACAAAAAGGAAGAAGTATGAACAAAGGAGAAGGGTAAGGAAAGGAACAGAAGAGATAGGCCGAGAAGTGGGATATGATGAAGTACGGCAAGGTCCACGTGCAAGGAGTCACCAGCTTTATCATTCAAGTTCCAATCCTGCTTTTAATCAGTTAAAAGGTAATAGATGGAGAGAAGGGAAAAAGAAGTGAGAGAGGAGAGAGAGATCACAAGGATGCCTTTTTTCCGGAAGCGTACTGCAAGGAATAGAAGAGACAGGAAGCAAGGAGAGGGACGGACTAAACAAGGCGCAAAGAAGGTGGCATTCCTCTAGACCCATCATCTCTCCCCTGTCCCTTTTGAATGAGAAGGTGCGTCCTTTTTTCTCGCTTGAAGATGCAGAAAACGATCCAAAGGGACACCCGTTCCTTACCCATGGCAAAGAGAAGATGGTGCTTGTCTTCATCTTTCCTCTCTTGTCTTTGTTCTCTCTTGTTCGTTTCCCTGTAACATAAAAAGCCAAAGCTAGAACAATGAAAATGAAAGGAACTCGCTTTCTGTTTCCGTTTGGGAACAATGAAAAGAACCGAAGAGATAGGGCGAGAGGAGGGATATGCTGAAGCATGGAGGAGGGCCACGGGCAAGCAGCCAACCCAGCCACTTTCCCCAACCATTGAAAAAGTATGAGAATGGAAAAGGGCCTCCATTCCCCTCTTGTTTTCTTTTCTTGTGTTTTTT
>CAJNDS010001735.1:0-62500 GCA_905221605.1 Symbiodinium natans
AAGCAAGCTGACATTGTTTCTTGTGATTGCCCTCTTCCCCGAATCATTCGCCCTGCAACCAGCTGAAGTGTGATCTCAACCTTTCGACGTGCGCCGAACACGAAGCCCTAAACTGTAACACGCACCGCGCTCTAAACCTCAAATGCTGAACCCTGAATCCTTTAACTGACACGACTCAACTCTACACCCCGTGTCCTCGAAAGTCAGATACCCTAAAGCCTAAGCCACTAAGCCCTACCCGACTGAAGCAAAGCCCCTTCTTCAACAGGCTAACCTTTGGGACTATATGGAGTTTCCCTAAACCCTAAACCCCTAAACCCAAAATCCTATTTTGGGCGTCAAAGGTTACCTACTCTACTATCTCTCCTACTAACTTACTAAGCAAAGAGGTTGGCCTTTGTTCGGAAGCGCCCTTCGGGCGGGAGTTCCCCCCCTAAGCGAGCAGGGGTTGATGCCGGACGTTGGGTGTAGGGTTGCGCGGTCTATGGGCTGAGATGTTAAGGGTTATGGAAGAGAGCTGAGGGTTTAGGGTTTAGGGTTTAGGGTTTAGGGTTTAGGGTTAAGGGCTTAGGGCTTAAAGATTGAGAAGAGGGTGTGCGCGGAGGCCCTTTGGTGTGAGGGTTTCTGGGGTTTCTGGTTGGGGTCTCAAGAGCTCTAAGAGCTCCTCCGTCAGGTGAATTCGCTCTGCTATCCCCTCATGATGCCTGTATCATTCTTCGCAGAAAGCTACCCAACATATACGTTTCAATGAAGCAGGCCCCTGTCTATATTCTACAGTCATGATGGCCCTAAACCCTAAACCCTAAACCCTAAACCCTAAACCCTAAACCCTAAAATGCGTTGTGGCTTCTAGGCTCCTAAGCCGGTTGGGAACGCCGGTGAAACTGCGATACATACACAAAAGCATGGCACTGACGTCAAGGGCTCGGGGCGCAACGAAAGGTTTAGGGTTTAGGGTTTAGGGTTTAGGGTTTAGGGTTTAGGGTTTAGGGTTTAGGGTTTAGGGTTTAGGGTTTAGGGTTTAGGGTTTAGGGTTTAGGGTTTAGGGTTTAGGTTTTAGGGTTTAGGGTTTAGGGGTTAGGGGTTTAGGGTTTAGGGTCTAGCAGGGAGTTCAGGCTTGAGCACTGTTGTGGTGCATGGAAGGATCTTTAATGATGGCTCATGGGTTGTCACAGCTGAGCTGATGATGAACTCAGACTTTACATGTTGCGGGGAGTTGAGGTGTGTCGAGCCACACGAAGTCCCTAAACCCTAAACCCTAAACCCTAAACCCTAAACCCTAAACGCTAATTAAACCCTAAACCCTAAACCCTACACCCTAAATCCTAAACCCTAAACCCTAAACCCTAAACCTTAAACCCTAACCCTAAACCCTAAACCCTAAACTCTAAACCCTAAACCCTAAACCCTAACCTGAGCTATGCTTGGCGCCTACTACAGCCCCTGACGCATCAAGTGCGCAAACGGCTGATCGAAGTGACGGTGCAGGTGAACGTGGGTATTTCCCAAAAAAGGGGTACCCCGAACTTCACAGATTCCACTATCACCCGTAATTTTTGGAGACCCTAAACCCTAAACAATAAACCCTAAACCCCAAACCCTAAACCCTAAACCCCCCAAAAGGGTATCCCTATTTTGGGAAATGCCCCATGTCTTAACGTGGCTGGCAGCTTTGGACCACAGCCCCCGTCAGTAGTGCTGCGGGTGGTTGGAATGCAAGGGGCTTGAAACCAAATGGGTAGGATTTAGGGTTTAGGGCTTACGGTTTAGGGTTTCGGGTTTAGGGTATAGGGTTTAGGGTTTATGGTTTCGGGTGTAGATATTGAAAGTATGGCCCTTTTTGGATATTGGGCTTGAGGGCTTTCAGGGCTTAGGTACAGTAACGTAAGTGCTCGTGACATCATTGGCTCAAGAGCCAAACCCGAGAGCATCGTTAGATCACGGAGTTTGGAGTCTAGGGATTAGGGTTTAAGGCAGCAATTCTGCGGCGGGGCGCTACTCCAACAAGAGACCATCCTCAACAAATACCTGTGGAAGCCCAACGGCTCAGCGCCCCAAATAATCACGCCTAAACTTTGGCTGAAGCCTCCAATCCCGAAATCTGAACCCTGCCAAAAAATTAGGGTTATATGGGTCGCAGCAGTGCTCGGGCTGAGACCGAAAGACTGCAAACAACGGAGGAGGCTCAGATTACGCCTGCACGTTGTTTGGTGCCTGCGTGGGGCAGGAGGGTTCGGGGTTTAGGGCAGGAAAGTCTTGCGGGAAAGTCGAAATAACTATGTCCAAAACAAATTAAACGAAACGCCCCAACCCAAGCCGAATCTCGCGAACCCTCTAATGCAAGAAGCTACTCACCACTCGGAATGTCACCTTAAGGAGAGAGGGGCTTGGAAAGCTAGGGCAAAGAGACTCATGAGGGTTCAGACTTAGAGTGTTAGACCCGCTAAACCCGACCTTCTCCCCCCCCCCCCCCCCACCCCCTGATTTTCCAGATTCCTGAATAGACCCCTGCAAAAGGGGGCCTCATTGGTTCATGAGTTTGGGTCACGCCGCGTATTGCTTGGTCTGCTTGGTCTACAAGCGGGGAGCAAGAGCTGCCGGGCGGGGGGGGGGGCATTACCGTCTACCTCTGCGCACAAATATGCACGACATCGGCGGTAGTTGAAGGAGTATTGACCTTCGAGTAGATGCACAGCAAGTGCCCCACGGCCTATTGAACTTCAGACCACCACAGGGTGTACTTGGAAGTTCATGGTGGCACTTAAGGGGCTTACAAGTGGGTTACAAGTGCAGTTATAGTTGGTTAGTACCTCCAAGTAGGGATTTAGGGATTTAGGGATTTAGGGATTTAGGGATTTAGGGATTTAGGGATTTAGGGATTTAGGGATTTAGGGCTGTCAGCCTCGTCCACCCAGCAGACTCGGACACCCTGGCCCGGCATGATGTGGAGCTTAGCTTGTCGTGATGTTGGGTCGGTTTAGGGTTTAGGGTTTAGGGTTTAGGGTTTAGGGTTTAGGGTTTAGGGTTTAGGGTCTAGGGTCTTCGTGGCCGAGGGCGGGCGGGTTCAACGTTCAAGGGGCGACTCCGAAGAGCAAGGCAGCACCGGCTCACTGCATCGACTTCGATGTTAACGTATCAGCAATCAGGAGCACAGCATATGCCAACAGAACCGATGCAAGTCGCATGAAGACTAGCAGCCGTGCTCTCTGAAAAGGAACGATCATATGCCCTTCGTGTTCAGAACTTTCCAAGATTGATGATATACAACATGTCTTTGCACGGCTCTTGGCTTACACGGGATGTCAACGACTTAGGCTACAAAGCTCCGTCTTTGCCCTCATTCAGACCCAATCGATCGGAGAGCTAGAAGCCTTGCCCTCTGTCATCATTGAGCGTACTGCATAAAAAGACGTACTCCACTTTATAAGAGTATACGGTGAACCAAGCTCAACAACCAACAGTTTTAATAACGATGCAACAGGCAAAATGCTGTGCGGGCCTCTCGCCACTCGCCCGTTCGCTGGTCTCCGTGGGCAGTTCGGAAAACCTGAAGCAGACGCACGCGCGTGGATGTGCGGTGCGGAGGTCCAAAACTTGCTCAAACCAGGGTCAGCCCAACAACCAGATTTTCAAAAAGAGTACCATTTTTGGGGGTTGGCTACCTAGAACTAACGGTCAAACGGATACCACTGGACCCTAAACTAAACCCTAAACCCCAAACCCTAAACCCTAAACTTAAACCCTAAGCCCTAAACCCTAAACTAATCCCTAAACCCCAAACCCTAAAAACCCTTAACCCTAAAAACCCCTAAAGGACTACCAAGTATGCCACCAGGAAACTCCAACGCCGTGCTGCTTGCCATCCTTCCATTGGCCGGTGAACTTTCGCCTCAGTGCTGTTTAGGGTTTAGGGTTTAGGGTTTAGGGTTTAGGGTTTAGGGTTTAGGGTTTAGGGTGTAGGGTGTAGGTTTAAAGCCATGGAAGAAACCCGAACTCGAACCCTTTTCTTAACTTACCGCCTTATGGCTTTCAACATGTGTCTGACGTCTTCTACCGCGCACAGGGAAGTGAGGCACCCTGAGAAATGCTACTTGGACCTTTTCGCAGGCAGAGGGGAGTGGTCTTCCGGAAATGTTGTTTAATTGGGGTGTTGTTAGTTCGGTGAGTTTGTTGTCAGAACTGTGTGGAGAAAGCCCCCGGAGCCCCCAAACCCTGAACCCAAAATCCTAAACCCCTGAACACTGAACACTTCATCCAGGGCCAGCACCCATCCGCCCACAGGAAGGTGCCCTCGCCTTCCTGGCACTGCTTCAAACAACCCTCTAAACCCACTAAACATTCTAAACGCTCCAAGCCCCAGCCTGTAACCCTATATAGTCTAGATTCATATGGAATCCTAAAACCCGCCCTGATACCCTGTGAGCGCTAAAGCCGGATGTCGTGGAGGCAAATGGCCTACTACAGGCGCTATACTGGACAGGGGCTCAGGTTGGGGAGCCTTTGAGGGAGCTTACCTTGGGGACCGAATGAACCCTAAAAGGGTTTATGGTTCATGTACCTTCATAGAAATTATAGTAGTCGGGGTATATGACCCCCAATTTTACGATTCATTTCGTTCCCAAGGTAGTAAGTGTACTAGCTTTCTGCTGAGGGTTGTTTTTGCTCACGGCGCGGTTAGCGGCCGTGGGCGGAACGCTGATTCTACAACTTTTTCGTGCTTCTGAGGGAAGGGGGAGGGGGGAGGGGGGGGGGTGGTTGCGGGCATGTCTTCACGCTTCTTCTTTCTTGTTTCTGGACCCTGAGCCGTAAACTGCCTAAAGCCTATAAGCCCTGAAACCTTAAACCTAAACACTAAACCCTAAACCCTTACAGCACCCTGGGCTATACCATAAACCCTAAACCCTAGACCCTGACAACCCAAAACCTTACAACCTAAGCCTGGGGAAGCGGTTGGGAGAGCGACAGCGAGGACCCAAGGCCCTAAACAACCACAAAACACCGAACCGCAAAAACACACAAAACGTGCAAAAACCTACTCATAATATGAGGATGTCAAAACACTCAAAACACTGGTTGGCGTGGTACCTTTGACTACAACAATTGCCTAGGATTCACTGCACGTTAACAAAAAATGGTCTCCGCAAAACACGTTTGAACAGCGAAACACTGTCATGCGTGGGTTAAAACCACATTTCGGTGTGCTTACGGCCCACGGCCGCTAACCGCGCCGTGTCCTTGTTTTTCGGGGTGCATCGTAGGATCCTCCTAGCGGCACCTCACCTCCCAACCCCTGTGGCTTAAGATGGCTTAAGTGATGCCTTGAGCCACTGCATTCTCCAAAGCCCTTCCGTACTTACCCTCTTAAATAAATTTCCCAGACCTGGGGCACGAAACGCTACACCCCCAGGCCAGACCTTGAGGTCGTTGATGTACTGGCCTGGCAGGGAAAGCCCGCAGCGAACTGAACTCGGGGGTGCGGGATGATGGCGCCACAACCCTTAACTAAAGGTTGGGGGGTCTGGGGGCATTGTTGGAGAACCCTAGCCCTATAGACCCTGAACCCGAAACCTGGTAGGGATTCCGACGAACAGGCTGGACATGTTGCAAAGGACAGCTCCATGACTTCTCTGAGCCAGATATGTAAGAATCTGCACGTCAAAGAGCCGGGTTTAGGGTTTAGGGCCGTTTAGGGTGTAGGGTTTAGGGCCGTTTAGGGTTCAGGGTTTAGGGTTGAGGGTTTCGGGCTTACAGGGGCTGAGGAGCTTTCGAACTCAGGAAAGCTCAGGAAAGCCGAAGACAGTGATCCGGCGACTTCTCTTTACCGTGAAGAACTGCCGGCCTTCGTATGCTCGGCCATCGGGCCATTCGTAGCGACCCTCGCCGTGCATTCCTGACAAGGCAGCGCAATGTGTCGCTCACCGAATCTGCACGATGCCCATCCGACCCCAGAAAACCACAAGGTATTCAAGGCAACATGAGGTCACCAAAAGCATGGGCTCAATGAAGGGCAAGCAGGGCTACGGAGCTATCCTTAAAGCAGGCATCAGAAAAGGCAGGACGAGCGCGACACAAAACGCCACTCAACAAAGTCTGGCTGCAGAAAGGCACAATGCATAGGGGAGCCTTCCCAAAAGGAGAAACCCAAATCCTAAACTCTGTATTGGGAACCTTCATATCCTGAAAGTAATTAACTGGGGCCTGAGCTAACCCCAAGTTTCCGTAACGTGGGTCTCCGAACGCCCGTGCTGGATAGACATGCTCAGGTGCGCGCGGTTGTCGACCCACTCCCCCTTGTACTGTCGGCCGTCCTGCGACGTGGACGAAAAAATTGTTCTGAGGCGGATGTCCCACAAGTCTCGAGACAACCACAGCACATAACTTCCCCAAAGGCCCCCCCCCCAAAGTCTCCGAGTAAAAACTTGTTGTTCTTTGGAGCTTCTGGGAAGTTGGGGGCTCCTCCCCTATGGTAAACTCTGAACCCTAAACCCCTTGAAGCCAGCTCTTGGAAGGGGTGGGGGATGGCGGGGGGCTCCTTGGGATATTTGGGCCAGCATAGGCGCACCCCCCCCCCCTCCCCCCCTCCCCCCCCCCATGGTATCCCCCCCCCCTGTGGTTTCATGGTGGGTTTTGGGTTCCCTCCCCCCCCCTCTGTGGTTCATGGTCTGTGGTTCATGGGTTAGGGTTTAGGGGTTTAGGGTTAGGCTTTAGGGTTCAGGATTTTCACTCTGGTCCATTGGTTCACTGTGGGTTTAGAGTTTGATTTGGGTTCAAGGTTCGGGGTAATGATAGGTTTACGGTTTCCCCTCTCCCCCCTGTGGTTCGTGCTGGGTTTACGGTTGAGGGTTCAGAGTTAAAGCAGCAAAGGTTTCGGGTTTACCCTTCTCCCTCCCGTCGTTCATTGGTGGGTTTAAGTTTTAGGGCTAGGGTTCAGGGTGTGGGGTTTAGGCTGAGGCTTCTCTGTCCCCCCCCCCCCCGTGGTGTTTTTAGGGTTAATAGGCAGGGTTTGGTGGGGGTTGCCGGGGGGGGGGGGGGATACCATTGGGGGGGGGGGGGGGTCGATTATGCGGAACGCGGGCGCATATTTAGGGATTTAGGGTGCTCGGCTTTGAGGGGCTACGAAGCGGTGCCTTCCCGGTGTTTGAAGGGGCTTCGGCGCCCCGAAAGAAGCCCCTTTATGAGCCCTGACTCTCAACCCCGGAGCCCCAAATCCCCGAACCCTGTATGCCCTGCAACCTCCCGTTCCAGAGTATGTGTCTCAGCCCCGCAAACCCTCAACTCTGAATTCCTCGCCCCCCACCCCGCGCCCCCATCCCGCCAAAAAAAGGCTTAAAGCCTAAAGCCCGAATTTTTTCCGGAACCGTGCCTCTTCCGGGGCGGCAGGGCCGAGGATATTCAGTAGCCACTGAGTGCCCAGCAACCAAAACAACCTTAAACCCTCAACCCCGAACCCTAAACCCTGGACTAGACACAATACATGGAAACTGTGTGTGGCACCATTCTGAGCTTCCCAAGTTATTTGTCCACACAGCTTGTCTCCCAGCTTGAGAAAACTCATCCAAAGCGCCTCAGGAAGGTTGCCCGATTTGAAATATGAAATTGCCAATCATCCTCAGAAAATCTGAAATCCAAAACTATCCAAAATCCAAGATACTCAAAATTCACCGAAAAACGCAAACTCTGAATTTCACAACACGCTTCTCGTTCAAAACTGTCGCTCAAAGCGTTCCTGGGGCACGAACCCTATACAATTTCTGAAAACCCTAAACCCTCAACCCTACACCTTAAACTTTGAACCCTGAACCCTAAATCCTGAACCCTCAGCTCTAAACCCTAAACGCTAGACCCTTCTGAACAAGCCTGGCCTTCCATGTGAAGGTGCCTTCGCCTTCAACCTCAGGACGGATGGCCCTCAGCCTCTAGAGCGAAGCCCCATAGGGTTTACGAACAGAAAATGGACACCCAAATCGCAGGATTCCTTGTAATCGGAAACCAGATGGGGGTTTAGGGTTTAGGGTCTGGGGTTTAGGGTTTGGCGTTTAGGGTGTAGGGATTTTGGGGCTTAGGGTGTTGGGGTACAGGGTGCTGGGATTCGGGTCCAGAGCCCTAAACCCTAAACCCTAAACCCCAAACCCTAAACCCCAAAACAAGAAAACCCTAAACCCTAAGCCCTGAAGGCCCGGACCCTACACCGAACAGGCCGCCCTTCCCCTGGCTGTCATATCGTAGCTGCTGTGGCAGTAAACCCTAAACCCTAAACCCTAAACCCTAAACCCTAAACCCTAAACCCTAAACCCTCATTGAACTGGAACTTTGGGCAACTATTCGGCGGTTTTTGGGCTTCGACTCCAAACCTACCCAACCCTGGCATGTTCATTGGGGCTTGTTGGTGCTTTCTTTGAGTTTCCCTTGCCCACTTCTTGGGGGTTTGCTGCTGCCTTCTTGACAAAGCTTTGTGCGGTCGCAAGGGAACGTGAAGACATACATCATACAACCCTAAACCCCAAACCCAATGTCTATTTCGGGGACTCTCTGACTTTCCTTGGGTATCGTATATATAAGGCTTCGCACTGTACTAGTATCCCCAGAAGGACCACAATTTAGAGAACCTCCTATTGGTGTGTTTAGAATGGGCACGAGAGCAGTGCAGGGTTTAGGGGTAGGCTGTTCCCCTAAACCCTAATACGATTTTAGGGCTCCGGGATTTCAGGAGTCGGTTTCTCGTACCTCTGGCAAGGGTTGGTTGCAGCATGTTGCCGTGCATAAAGGGGGTGCTCTTTTTTCCGGAACCAGGTTTCCGGCATTGTTGTTGCGGAACTCGCCGTCATACACGGAACCGTCGGGCCATTCGAATCTGCGCAAGGCCGTCGAGCAGGCGCCGGCAGCTTGGGAAAGGGAAAGCCGTAGTTCAGGATGAAGGGGTTTCAGCTGGTAGGGGGTGTGGTGGAGGGTTCAGGACCCGAAGCCCTAAACCCTAAACTCAGGATTTTGGGATCATACCAAAGAAGCCGTCTTGGCCTCAGGGGCGTGAATGTTCCTTAAAGGGTTTCGGAGTTCGATGCGTCCTCTGAGGGCACTATAGCCCCATGTTCACGTTGTCCAAGAACTCCAAGGAGGGTATAGGGCAGCCTTAAACCCCAAACCCGGAACCCTAAACCCTATAAACCCTATAAACCCTATAAACCCTATAAACCCTATAAACCCTAAGCCCTAAACCTTACACCGACGAAAGCAAGAAAACCTTTAGACAACAGCCCAAAAGCCTGCCACGTTCAAAGGCGCTGAAAAGGCCAGGGCTCGGCAACCCTTCGGGTTTAGGGTTCAGGGTTTCGGGTTTAGGGTTTAGGGTTTAGAGTTGAGGGCTTAGGGTTTAGGACTTCGAACATATGAGCTTACCGACTCTTCATGGCCGAGCCTGCCCTTGCCGTGCTTCTGCCCATGGGAGTAGGTCCCGGTATACTTGGAGGTGTCGTCCCACTCCTGGGACTTCTTAGTTGCTGAGTTCAGAAACCCCAAAAAAGTGTACACTTTCAGTTCTACAGGAGATTGTAGTACCCCAAAAAGTGTAAAGTGTGCCCACTCAGCTACTGAGACTTAGTGCTGGGCTGTTGCCCACAAAGCTGAAAGCACGGCATCTTGGTTCTTAAGTTTAGGTAGAAGTAGCTATAATCGGAACCCAGAACCAACAACAGTACTACAGTGTAGTACTCCAAAACCCAGGGAAGCTTGTCGTGAAAGTCAGTCATGAGGTTTAAGGGCTGGCTGGTAGGGCTCTCGGGGTGTGGATTTCACAAGCATGTCCCGGAGCGCCCCAGATGCTAACCCTAAAACCGAAGCCCTAAACCCTAAACCCTAAACCCTAAACCCCTAACCCTAAACCCTAAACCCCTACACCCTAAACCCTAAACCCTAACCCTAAACCTCCCGCCCCCCCCCGCGCCACACTTCAGGGGCTCCTCAACAGCCTGGCCGTGCTTCAAGTCGCTCTGCCACTCGCCCACATACTTCGACCTTTCGGGGGGGACACCCTAAACCCCAAACCCCAAACCCCAAACCCTAAACCCTAAACCCTAAACCCTAAATTTCGGGTTTAGGGTTTGGGCTTTGGTGTTTGGCCTGCTTGGGCTTTCGGGTTTAGGTTGTGGGGTTTAGGGTTGAGGGACCGTGAACATTTCTGAAGCCAAAAGCCTCTGAGCCCCAAGCTGCATCCAGCGGCGCCTCAACCAAACCTCAATCCCTATACCTCAAACCCTCAACCCGCTAAACCCTGATCCCTACCTCGACTCCTCCCTCGACCTCAAACGAAAAACCCTTGCGAGGTAGCTCTGGGCTCCCGTGCTGCTTGGAGGTATAAGTGCCGTGACCTCGCCGGGTTTAGGGTCTAGGGCTAGTTTAAGGGTTATGTGGGTTAGGGTTTCAGGTCGAGGCGGCACCAGAGTCCAGTTCTCAGTGCTTCCCCCCTATGGCTCTAAGGACTCTGATTGCTTGAGAGCTTCTGAGGCCTTGAAGGGTTTTCACACCACCTGCTGTTGCCAACATCGCCTAAGTGCCCGGCCGTGTGCTTTGCCATCTTGCCACTCTCCTGGGCGGGTATGCCCTAAACCCCAACCCCTAAGCTGAACCGGATGGTGTGGGGCTTTCCCCAAAATCCCTGGGCCGGCGGCCATCGTAGACGTCGCCGTCGGGGTAGATGAACCGGCCCTGCTCTGGGTGACTGTGGCGGGGTAGGGTTTAGGGTTTAGGGTTTGAGGTTTAGGGTTCAGGGTTCAGGGTTTAGGATTTGGGGTTTGGGGACTCAGAAACCTGGGTCCTTCCGAGGCTGCATCTGCAGACCTCTGAACCAAGCCATGCCTTGCAAGAACAGGCTCAACAGCCAAAACTCTGTTTGTCTTACATTCTGGGGAGTACCCCAACCCTAAACCCTAAACCCTGAATCCTAAACCCTAAACCCTAAACCCAAAACCCTATGGTAGGGGGGAGGATTTGGGGAAACCCTCTGCGCCCCTTCAGCCCTCTCGCCTTCCCATGCTTCAGGCCATCTTTCCACTGACCTTCGTATCTGGAGCCGTCTGGGAAGACCTGCCAGGGAACTTTAGGGTTTAGGGTTTAGGGTTTGGCGGCGATATGCTTCTTCAAACCCCACGAGAGCTGCAAACACGAAACCAGGACCCCCAGACCTTGCCCAAGCCCCCTTAAACCCTGGCTCGAAACCCTATCCCCATTAAACCCCATTAAACCCCATTAATTAAGCCCCATTTAAACCCCATTCAACCCCATTAAGCCCCATTAAACCCCAAACCCCAAACCCAGCCTTGTAGTTGTAGCTGTCTCCATCTGTTTGCGCAGGAGCTCCGGGCTGCGTCAGGTGCAAATTAGAGGGCGGACGGTGCTCTAAAGGCCTTATAGTTCAGGGTTTAGGGTTTAGGGCTTAGGGTTTAGGGCTCAGGGTTTCAGGGTTTAGGGCTTAGGGTTTAGGGTTCAGGGTTTAGGGTTCGGGGCTTAGCTTAGGGTGCATGCAAGCTGGGGTTAAAACCTCCTGACCTTTCACATGGTTTGGGGGGCCTTGGGATTCAGGCCCCTACCCTGCAACGGACACAAACACTAGGAATTCAACCTGACCCAAAACCCAAAACCCAAAACCCAGACACCAAAGGGCTTAAGGGCTGGGATCCAAGGCCATGAGCAAGCACCAAGCACTCCCAGATAAACTCTACGCTCCTGAAGGGTTTAGGGTTGAGGGTTTCGGCATACACTCAACTCCTCCTCAACGCCCCACTAAAGACCCACGCAAAAGTCCTGAACTCCCTGGACTCCAAAAATCAACCCAAGAAACCTCCAAAACCCTAAACCCCCAAAACCCTCTAAACCCTGTAAATCTAAACCCTCTAAACCCTCCAAACCCCCTAAACACCCTAAACCCCCTAAACACTAAGCCCTCTAAACCCTCTAAACCCTCTAAACCGCCTGAACCCTCTAAACCGCCTAAACCCTCAAAACCCCTAAACCCTCAAAACCCCCCAACCTCCTGAACTCCCTTCATGCAGGGGGGGGAGGGCGGGGGGGGGGGGGGAAGTTCGGGCCTGTGCCGAACTCTTAGCCTTCTGCTGCTGCGGCGCCGGCGTGCCCGAGGGAATGGGCTGCGTTCCGCCCAACTGCTCCTGAGAGGCTTTTAGGCTTTAAGGTTTCTAGGGTTCTGGGGTTCTAGGGTTCTAGGGTTTTGAGGGTCCTGGGGTTCTTTGGGAAAATGCTTACGGTAACTCTTCACAGGGCCGTCCTTCTGCCCCTGCTTGGCCTCAGAACAGCAAGCTGTGCCCATCGCCTGAGCCGCGCGGATGCACCCAACATGTTGGAAAGCCCAGAATATGTTCATATATATATATACATATATATATATGATATTGTACCCAAAAAAGGCCCCCCCAATTGCGAGAATCCGTCATATGTTGTACAGTAGGAAGATCCGCGGAAGACCCGAGCAGCATGGCCTTTTCGGAGTGCAGGGTTTAGGGTTTAGGGTTTAGGGTTTAGGGTTTAGGGTTTAGGGTTTAGGGTTTAGGGTTTAGGGTTTAGGGTTCAAGAGCTCCTGGTCGAGCAGTTTCTCGTTTAGGTTCGCTGTTTAGACCATCGAAATATACCCACCCACCCGGAGTTCCCATAACATTAAGAAATACAAGGTTTCTTCTTATTTTTAGGATGCTCAACATCAAAACTGATGGGTTTAGGGTCTCAAGGGTTTAGGGTTTCAAGGGTTTAGGGACTCAAGGCTGTAGGGTCTCAAGGGATTAGGGGCTCAAGGGTTTAGGGTCTCAAGGGTTTAGGGTCTCAAGGGTTTAGGGGGGTCTCAAGGGTTTAGGGTCTCAAGGGTTGAGGGGCTCCAGGCCGGGCCTTGCCCACGAATATTTGGGCCTTGCCCACGAATATTTGTGCCTTGCCCACGAATATTTGGGCCTTGCCCACCAATATTTGGCCCTTGCCCACGAATATTTGGGCCTTGCCCACGAACCAAAAGGCCCAAACAATTCGTGGGCAAGGCCCAAAATCCGAATATTTGGGCCTTGCCCACGAACATTTGGGCCTTGCCCACGAATATTTGGGCCTTGCTCACGAATATTTGGGCCTTGCCCACGAATATTTGGGCCTTGCCCACGAATCTTTGGGCCTTGCCCACGAATCTTTGGGCCTTGCCCACGAATTTGTGAGCCTTGCCCACGAATATTTGGGCCTTGCCCACGAACCAAAAGGCCCAAAAAATCGTGGGCAAGGCCCAAAAATTCGTGGGCAAGGCCCAAACTCCGGATGTTGGGCCTTGCCCACGAATATTTGGGCCTTGCCCACGAATCTTTGGGCCTTGCCCACGAATCTTTGGGCCTTGCCCACGAATACCATTAAGGTTTATAATTATATGGTAGGAGAGGTTTAGGGTTTAGGGTTTAGGGTTTAGGGTTTAGGGTTTAGGGTTTAGGGTTTGGTCGCAGCCGAATCATGTTTTCTTGAGGTTACGTAGCTCCGAGAACCTGGTCCCTATTCAACACGCCCGGAAAAATCAAGGACACAAATGCATCCCTTACCCGCCTAAAGATTTTGGGTGGGGAGATCTCCCTAAACCCTAAACCCTAAACCCTAAACCCTAAACCCTAAACCCTCTTTTGATTCTATGACAAAAACCCTAAACCGCCTCAACCCATAGACCAGCCGGCCGAAGCACCCCTTGCTCTCCAAACTTTGCCTTCTTTAGGGTTTAGGGTTTAGGGCTTGGGGTTTCGGGTTTAGGGTTTAGGGTGTTTCGTTTAGCCCCTAAACCCTAAACCCTAAACCCTAGGCTGAGGTCAGGGGATTTGTGTCGGGATTCGGGCTCCATATTCACCGCGCGTGCCCGAGGAATCTCGCCCCCTTCAAAGCATGGCCCAGTTGTGCGGCCTACCCAAAGGCTCCAATGTAGTTCCTTTTTGGGTTGGTTATAGGGGATTCCAGTATACTACCCTAAAAAGGTACTACATAGGAGCCTCTGGGTAAACCCTAAACCCTAAATAACCCTAAACTCTAAAGCAAGTCCGGGGCTGTCACCAGAGATGCCGAGCGCCAAGGCTACGGACAACGCCGAGAGGGAAGCCCTGGGGGCCCTATAAACCCGGGCCCTCAAATGCCAAACCTCACTTTGTAAGTGGCTGCCTGGGCTTTGTGAGCTCTTTGCACTGTGGTGATGTCTGCGGGTGACAGCTTCTGGCGTTATAGCCGAGTGGGGTGTTTGCAGTGGGGGGGGGGGGGTCTGCTCGTGGAGTGCGAAAATGGGTAAACACTGCCGCTTTCCTGCCTGTGTCAAAAGAGCCGGAATCGTTGCAGCAGAGGCGGAAACCCTACACCCTGCATCATGAAAGCCTCAAGCCCCATAAGCCTGCCACAACCCTAAAATGGTTCCCAATAACCCTGCAACCCCGCAACCCCATCAGCGTTCGCCGCTCCTGAGCAACTTCGTCGGCAGGGGCCATTTTCTTTCAGGTTCGAAAGCTACAAGCGGAGCTTCGGCACCACCCTGTGCATCATGGGGGACCGCTCAGACCTTGATCTAAGACTCCCTTCACCCGCAACCCAACCGGAAAAAAATGCAATCCTACACAGGTTTCAACAACACACTCATTGAGACTCTCTCCGCGCTTTGGTGCCCAAAGGCCTGGAGAAAGGCGGCTTAATTTAGGGTTTATGGCTTTTGGGTTCCGAGTCGGCTTAGAGTGCACTAGTGGGGTTTAGAGGGCGGCGGTCATCTGAAAATGTCATATCTAGCATTTGGGTGCTTTGGAGTGGGGAGTTGAAGATGGAAGTTAGGGTTTAGGGTTTCGGCCTTAGGCTTTATAGGGCTTCGGGTTCGGCCTCATGGCGGCCCAGGGCAGCACCACGTGCAATTAAAAAACTGCGAATTCACACATCTGCAGCTGCTGAATTGTATATTGACAGGTTGGGCAGCGTCGTCGGCTGGCCACACTACCCTGTAGAACTACCAAAGTATGTGTTGATCTTCTAACTCCTTACACCCCAATTAACCCCGAAACCCTGAACCCTAGCCCTAAACCCAAGGCTGCTAGGCCCGCCAGCCAGTGGCGGGGACGCACTTCAGCCCCTCCACCTCGATGCAGACGCAAAATCCAGGTCATTTGCCCGCCTCCCGCAGCTCGGAGGTCGGTAGCCCCCACCATGAGTACGGCTAACCCTGGCGTCGTGCCCTGTGGGCCTTGAAACTTTGCCTGGACATCCCCCTAACTTCGTTAGGATCCTCTTGAACTTTCTGGACACCTAAACACTCCTGGCTCTCTGTCCACAATCGGGCCATGGCTACCCTGCATCCCAACCTTCACAGCGCCCGCGCCATATCACAGCAAACCCTAAACCCTACACCCTAAACCCGAAACCCTAAACCCTAAACCCTAAACCCTACACCCTACACCCTACACCCTAAACCCTACCCTACGGGGGGACTCGTGGCTCCACCGCCCTTTCCTTGGCCCCTCCAACGACGCAGCATGGGCCCGGTTCCCTTCGGTGGCCTGGCCGGCTATCTGTGCAGGGCGTAGCAAACCCGAAAAGGGTTTAGGGTTTAGGGTTTAGGGTTTAGGGTTTAGGGTTTAGGGTTTAGGGTTTAGGGTTTAGGGTTTAGGGTTTAGGGTTTCGGGTTTCGGGTTTGGGGTTTGGGGTGAGGGCATACAAGGGTTTGGGCTTTGAGTACGAGGTGCCAGGGCTTTTCAGTTGGTTCTTCTACTCTTGAAATCGCCCCTCGTCTAGGGTTTGGGGTTTAGGGCCTATACCCGAAAAAGCAATCAATTAGCTGAAATAAGTTGTCAGCCCTTGCAGATTACTTAAACTGCTACAATCAGGTTGCAGATTGTTGCATGGGGGGGACCTACTAAGTGAGCTGGGCTTCTTCTGCCAGGCCTTGCACCACCAAAGGACCGTCGAACAAGAAAAAAACTACTCCGCTGGGGGAGTGGCTGTTCTTTGTGGGGGTTAGTTTGTTCTTGGTTTCAGGGTCCCTGAGCCCGAAACCTGTAGCCCTAACCCCGAAACAAACCCTCTGCAAGAACCACCGGGCAGCTGACCCCTGCCGCATCCACCAGGCACAGGCAAGCCACCCGTTTGGGGCTTAGGGTTTAGGGTCTCGGGCACCGCCCTCCCAACCAGCCGCTACCTCACATGGCGGTGGATGGACATGTGAGGAGGGTCCGTTTTTTGGGGGGGGGGGGGGGGGGGGGGGGGGGGGGGGGGGGGGAAGTAGAGCTTACAGTACAGGGTTCATAGAGCTTACAGGGTTCTTCATAGGGCTTGTTTAGATTCAGGGTTGAAACTACCCTTTATAATGCTCCTCCCAGTCGGTAGATGATGCCAACTGTCGGGTTCAGTTGCTGCCCCAGAAAATCCTCGAGGCATGTACAAGTGCTTCAGGTTCGAAGCTGATGAGGCTTCTTACAGCCCTAAACCCTAAACCCTAAACCCTAAACCCTAAACCCTAAACCCGAAACCCATATATGGGCATTTAAAGCAGCCCACAGGCACTCCCCCAGCGTGCTGGACGCTCTCAGCTCTGCAGCGTGAAGGAGTGAAGGTCGTCACGCCCGGCGAGACTGCGGCGGGGGCTGCGAGGCTGGTAAGGGTGTGGCTATATATGTGTGTATATATATATATATGTGTATATATATGTATATATATATATACATATATACATAAATGTGTGTATATATATATATATGACATTCTATTCTGCTGTAAGAATACGGTTAGTCCCGGCCTTGTGATAAGGAGGGTTGAAGGCGTACAAGTCTTAATTCAGGGGTGGTAGGGTTTCGGGTTTAGGGTTTGATACGCCAGTTGTTATGTACTCAGGCTTTGTGGGCCCCCATGGGCCTAGCACTAAGCAGATCTTGGTCTGCAGACGCCTTTTTGCAATCGATGAATCGAGCGCTGCACGCGGCACAGTCTATACCTTTCTCTGAGACCCAGAAACAAAGACCATACCGCCACATGTGACCTTATTCAAACCGACCTGGCAAACTTTAAGGGCCTTGGCTCTATCGGCACACTAAGGGTTCTTTACAGGGCACTGTACTATCTTGGGGTTCTTGAATAAGGGTACTGTATGACCGTTTATGTCCTCGCTATGGAAACGTATTTAATTTAAGCTCCTTAAACAGAAGCCCGAGCAAGCATCGGCGGCAATCCAACAGCACACCCTCCGATCTGACTGAATAAACCCTAAACTTAGCCCTCAGCCCGAAACCCTTGAATCCGAACCTCCTAAAGCGCCCCCTAAACCCTAAACCCTAAACCCTAAACCCTAAACCCTAAGACCTCAACCCTAAACCCTAAAAGCCGCATACCTGACAGAAGCTCAGATCTCAGGGCATGCTCTTTCCGAAGTGCATCGTGGCCTTGCGGCAAGAGGGGTTTAGGGTTTGGGGTTTGGGGTTCGGGTTTAGGATTTAGGGCTCAGGGAGCTTAGGGGTCCCTGCGCTGATGCCTCGTCAGATGCACCCAACCACTACTCTTTCAGGGGGGGGGGGGAATCCAACGTGCAGGCCTGTGGTAGCAAAGGAGACCCCACAAAAGAACCGACATTTTGGTCAAAACCCCCGCGTAGGGGGCATAAGGCTTTGTTGTTTTGCGCTGGTGGGGGGTCAGGGTTGGCTTTAGGGTTCAGCGTCTGGGGGGTTGGCATTCCGGTTGTGATTCACTCCTGTTGGCGCGTTTTTTTTTGCAGGGACCCTAACTACTTCAAAGCAACCCACATTCAGGCTTCAGTCGGCCTGAACAGTGCCCTAACCCCCAACCCCTGCACCCTCAACCCTAAACCCTTCACCATGTGGGGGGCTGTGAAGGGTTGGGCGCGCGGGTTTACCCTACTTTGTTAGATAGAAGTAGCTATAATAGGAACCCAGAACAAAAAATATGAACGTATAGTACTGCAAAACCCAGTTTATCCCCCCCAAGAGCTGCACCTCGTAAGTGAAACAGTCCGACAGGCCATGTGCCGCAGCCAAGATTAACCTTGTGCCGATTTAGTTGGTGTAGGATTTAGGGTTTAGGGTTCAGGCTTTATGGTTTGGGGTTTAGGGCTTGGGGTCTAGGAGCTTGCAGAGGTCGGAGTGCAGGATGGCTCGTCCTGTTTATGGCTTAGGGCGCCTAAATCCACGATTTTCCGCCCCTAAACCCTGAGCCTTAGGGAATCTTGGGTTACATACCATACCCCCCCTTAAGAACTCTAGAGCTGACTGAACCTTGTAAAGCTTCGACGAAGCCCCGCGCCCAAATCAAAACCCTTGTCATGGGATCCCAATCTGCAACACTCCCCCCCCCCCCCCGTCCCCCTTAGGAATAAAAAGAGTACCCTTTTTGGTTTTAAGGGGATTATAAGGAAACCCCAACCCTAACAAAACGAAAAAAAAGAATACTCCCGGTCCTAGTAAACCCCAAAATGAGGCGCACGGGTTTAGGGTACAGGGTTTAAAGGTCCAAAGTTTAGGTCAAGGGAGTCAGACTTGGACTTTAGGGTTTAGGGTTTAGGGTTCAGGGTTCAGGGTTCAGGGTTCAGGGTTGAGGGTTGAGGGTTTAGGGTTTAGGGTTTAGGGTTTAGCGTTAAGCGTTTAGCGTTTAGGGTTTAGGGTTTAGGGTTTAGGCTTTAGGCTTTAGGGTTTAGGGTTTACACCAAGGATCCCATCTGAGGAGAGAGCCGCGGGCCCAGCCCCCTCAAGAAGAGCCGAGCTAGGGACCTGGGCTTTGCTTGGGGTCTGGGATTTAGGGTTTGGGGTTTTCGCGGTCAGCTTAAGGTTTAGGGTTTGGGGTTCAGGGTTTGGGGGGTTTGGGGGGTTTGGGGGGTTTGGGGGGTTTGGGGGGTGTGGGGGGTTTAGGGGGTTTAGGGGGCTTTGGGGGGTTTGGGGGGTTTGGGGGGTTTGGGGGGTTTGGGGGGTTTGGGGGGTTTGGGGGGCTTGGGGGGCTTGGGGGGATTTCGGGCTGATTATGACTTTTGCGGGGTTCAGGACTTTCAGGGTTGAGAGTCTGGACATTGGGGGTTGTTTGAGTTACGACTTTGTTTGAGGCTCCTAAAGCCCTAACGGGTTTCGTTTTCATGGTTTGGGAAAGCCCCAAACCCTCGACCCGCGGCATTGCTCATGAGAGGTTGCTAAGCCTGCTTCCCCCTAAACAACCATTTGCTTAAGAACCCCACCCAACAAAATAGAGAAAAACAAACCCCCTTAATATTGCCCTTATAGGGATGATTACAGTCTTTTTTTTTTTTGGGGGGGGGGGGGGGTTCTTAAGCAGACAGTAGTAAACCAACCTTGCACCCAACGACAGAACTTCGGCCGCGCGGCTGACCGCCAAAGTACTGGCGCAGGGATATTTTCTCCTGGCGTGCAATACAGGGTTCAGGGTTCCAGGGTTTAGGGTTCAAGGCATGGGGATCCAACAAGGCGTAGACCTCTAAACCTAAACAATGCAGGGCCTCTCCGGGGCAGGCGATGAGGCATCAGTGAGATGGGGCCCTTCCAGCATCAGGGCATCAGGGGGTAGGGGGGGGGACCTTTCCGGCATAGATGGGCAAGCGAGCAAGCGAGCATCAAGGCATCAGTCGGCCAGGATCGTGGGCATCAGTGGGTGAAGACGTGCTTCTCTTCATGTCTGTTCTGTAGGCCCTCCCGGCACTGAAACTTGGGTGTGTACGGTGAACTCACTGGAAGAACACACTTGGTCCTACAAATTCATGAAACGAAGCTCTAAACCCCAAAAGCTCTGAAACCACAAGCCCCAACCCTGGACACCCCCCCCCACCCCTCCCAAACCCTGAACCCCCCTCCTAAATCCTAAGTCCTAAGCCTTCTCCTAACTCGCAAAAGCCGAACCCCTGCCCCCTTCCCTGCCTTGCCTTGCACGAAGCAGCCTGCCCAGAGAGGCATTCAAGATCCCCGGTTGAAAAGACCGTAATTCCAAAACCCGAAGCCCCCAAGGCCCCAAAACCCCAAAACCCCGAAACCCCAAAACCTCAAAACCCCAAAACCCAGAAAACCCAAAACCTAAAACCCTAAACCATGAAATCTACATCCAAATACCCCGAAGCTTTGCGCGCGCGCGCTCCTTTTTTTGGGGTTTCGCGCCCCGAAAACCTGAAATCCCCAACTCGACATGGCCACCAGCTATGGGTAGCGAGCGCCTGCACCTGAGACTTTACCACGTCCAGCGGATTCAGCAGGAGCGTCGTGGCCTTGTCGGCTTCAAGTCGGTGGGCTTAGGGTTTAGGGTTGATTGAGGCTTTGTGGCTTTTGGGGTCTCGGAATTGAGCTTTACTGCTTAGGATGAGAGTCGGAGGTGGGCATGGGTCGAAGTGTTTAGGGTCTGGGGCCTCTAGGGGTACGCACCGTGGGGATGAGGGTTTGGGGCCTACATCACCCTGAATTGAACTATACATCAGCAAGGTTTCAGGGCATGCGTGCGGAACCCTATCCTTCCGATTCCCCGAAACCCGAACTCTACACCACCTCTCAAGCCCCTGAAAAGAAGCAAAGAAGGGAACCTCAAGATAAAGCCCCAAAGCTTAAAGCCCTAGGACGAAAAACCTCGACAACAGCATCTATTCCTCCTTGAAGACTACAATCCTCAAGAAGGTTTGTAGCCCCTAATCGCCTGTTCGTAGCATCGGGTATGTGATCCCCCCTAACCCTGGGCCGTAAGCCGTAACTCTAAACCTAAACCCTAAACCCTAAACCCTAAACCCTAAACCCTAAACCCTATGAGGAGCATGTCGGATCCTAGGGCTAGCTTGGTCCCCAAAGCTCGGCCCACTGCGCAAGAAGCCGCGATGGCGGCAGCTGCGCAACCCGCGGCTGCCACGCCTTGCGCGAGCGCCAGCAGGAAGTTGTTTCGGGGTTTAGGGCTTAGGGTTGAGGGTTCAGGGGATCATATACCCTATGCTAATAAGGTTTAGGGATCAAGGGTTAAGGGTTTAGGGTTTGGGGCTTAGAGTGGAATCTGCAAGCTGCGGTGTCAAGAAAGGACGTGTCGAATGGCCCATGTAATACGTAATCGAGATCGCGATGCACTCCTACGGCACCCCAACCCCTTGAGGGTTCCCTACTTTCCATGCAGTAATTGAAAAACCCTAGCAAGGGAAAGAATACCCCCAATGAGAGGTTTTGGGTTCTACACTACCCCTCATGCACAAGTCGCATCTCACTTGGCGGCCGCCTTGTTTAACTTCCGGACGGACCTGCAAGGACTCAGGGCTTAAGGCTTCGGGCTTTGGGGTTTAGGAGTTTAGGGTTTTGCAGTTTAGGTGTTAGGGCTTAGGGTTGTGAGCCGGCTTAAGAAGCAATGAGAGGGCTGCAACGTGGGTGACATGCGCCTGGATTCGCAGGACACACTGTAGATTGCGACATGCCAAACAATAAACACCAGCCGTAAACTGCCCCGGAGCTCCTACGCTTGACACCAGCCCCGCCTTTTCTGGCACCAGAACATACCGCCTTAAACACGGCAACATCCTAAACCCTCAAAACTCCCCAAGCATCCCTCCAATCCCCAGTCAGCAGCCCTAGATCCCCCCAAGCCCAACTTCGAACCCCCACCCAACCCCCACATCTTAGACCCGAGACCCTACACCCCAAACAGCCTAAACACGACCTACGCACTGAGCCTTGAGCCTCAGTCCTCCCCCAACTCCTTGCGGGCCACCTGGTCGAAAGCTTTGCTCGCCAGGAGAAACGACCTCTGGGCATTGCAGGCAAGGGCTCAGAGTTGAGGGGTTGTAGGGCTGAGGGACCCTGAACCCTAAACCCTAAACCCATAAACCCTAAACCCTAAACCCTAAACCCTAGACCCCACTAAACCCTAAACCCTAAACCCCAGAAGGCGGACTCTGAAAAAACGCCGCTCCGCTCCTGGGCGGTTTCGCAATTTGAGGCTGGGACTTGGAGTTCTCGTACACAAGCCACCTCGGCTAGGGTTAAGTTTAGCCACTTGGTGCTTCATCTCTGATAAAAAAAAAACCACCCCTCAAAGGCACCCAGATTACAACACCTCTTGCCGTGCCAAAAAAAAAAGGATAAGGCCGCCACCATGTGGCCGAATGAGGAAGTGAGGATGCAAGGCCTGTGCACAGTAGGTAGGCTTTCGGGACGACTGTCCTGTACTAAGTTCGGAAAGGACAGACGACCAATCATAAAGAGGTTTTCACAGTTGTTGCCCTGACCAAGCTTGCTTCCGGCTTGCTGACAAACAGGAGAGCATACCATGGAGAGAGCAGTTGCAGGAATCCCTTCGGAGATACATAAGTACACGTCGAGGACGACGTTTCAGCAGGCCGGTGCTGATGCCAACGCCCATGCAACTAGATCGGAAAATAGCAAGCACACACATGTTGATCGCCGCGTATTGTACCGTGACCCACCTTCGCTGTCAGAGCCGCAACCTTGTAAACGCTATACTACTACTTCTTAAGGACCGCCCATAAACCTTGCAAACCTCTTTGTGTTTCTGATTTTGGGGGTGTTCTTATAGCATATAGTAGCATATACCGTGAACAGCAAACCTCAAACACACCCACCCCCGGCTCAACCTGAAGACCAAAGTTCTAGCCCTAAAGTATTGTTTTGAGGTTAGGGGTGCATATGATGGCTAGACAGGGATTAACAGGGGGCTCCAATATGACCTCAAGCGCCGAGTTATGGGCCTTCCTCGCCACAAAGCCGGGAAGCGCAACCCCAAAAGCCTGCCCTCAACCCTAAACCCTGAACCCTAAACCCAGCACACTTGGGCCGAACTCCTGCAATCGTGGCATCGGGCCTAGTAAGCCTCCGTTCCAACAGCGCGTGGGGCCCCCTTCCTGCCCCGAGCCGTGTTCAAAAACCGAGGCGGGAGACTTAGAGGTGTGGGCTTAGGGTTAGGCTTAGGGGTACTAAATCTTTATTAAGGACTGTTAGTATAAGGGTGAACATCCCAAGGTTTGGGCCTTAGGTTCGATGTTTCGGTTTAGGGTTGCAAGGGTTTCGAAGGCTTGGAGAGGATGTGAGGGGCTTTGATGTTGCTTGAGGGGTCGGGTTGAAGGTTTAGCCCGGGAGCTTTGCCCCGAAACCTTAAGCTGCAGAAGCCGCAAGAAGGTCGCCCCGCCTTTCCTGCACACACCGGTTCTTCATCCAGAATTTCGGGCCAAATCCTTGCAGCCCTACAACCCCAAGACTCGTAGATTCTACACCCCGAAAGTTGAAACCTTGAACGTTTCAGGAGCCTGAAAACCCTAAACCCTAAACCCTAAACCCCAAACCCCAAACCCCAAACCCCAAACCCTAAACCCTAAACCCTAAACCCTGAACCCTAAACCCTAAACCCTAAACCCTAAACCCTAAACACCAAACCCTCCCTCTCAAAGAATCCCCTACTGGGAGCTCGGGAAGGACGGTCCCGCCAAAGCGTCTGCACCTCATGCCAAGAGGCCTCGGACTTCGAGTCTTCTGGGTGCAGGTTTAGGGTTTAGGGTTTTATAGGGCTTAGGGCTTAAGGCTTAGCGCTCAGGGTGTATAGGGTTTTGGGCCTAATTTTCGGGGTCTTAGCGGGTGGTTACTTCACGCTTCTGCATGGCTACATGGGGTATCGAGGGTCATCCAATATAGGGCTACGAGCTTTGGGGTCGGTTCGCGTTTAAAGCGGGTTTGGAACATGCAGGTCATGACCTGTACGCGGGCAATCAACAGCCAAAAACTTTAAGCTCGGGCTCTTTTGCAACTAAGACCGTCCGTCGTTTGCTTGACAGCGCTTGCTAGTTTTCCTCCGCTTGAACTCTGCGACGGACGGGGCAATGATGTTTCCCGGAGCCAGGTGTTGCAGCGTGAGAGAGCACAGCCCAACTTATCAGTCAGACAGCCTGGGCCCCGACTTCAGCTCGAAAAAGCCCTCGTTCAAACTCCAAAGCCCTGCAGCCCCAAAGCCCGAATAAAAACCCACCATCCTCAAGCCCGAAATGCCGGACCTGCACAAAAAATGCCCTAAAACCGACACTTCCACCCTAGAGCAAACCGAACCAAACCGCAGGTGTAACGCGTAAACACAAGGACTGCGTCCGGCCCCCCCACTCTACTAGGATGGCCCTTACAACCCTCCGAATAAATTTCCCTGAATGCGATCCTCTTGAACACAATAAGAGAAATTACGAAATGTCCCAAGGGCCACCCTAAACCCTAAACCCGAAACCCTAAAACCCTGAGCCTACAAGCAAATCTGGGGTCTCCCAACGCCGGGACGAAGGAGTGGGGCCTGGGAGATGGGCAGAGATATGCCCACAGTGGTTGAGGGCTAGGGCTTTGGGGATCTCTAACCCTAAACCCTAAACCGTAAACCCTAAACCCTAAACCCTAAACCCTAAATGAGTCATTGAGGGGTCTTAGGGCTGAAGATTTTGGGCCTGGGTTGAGGAACCTCGGGCTTAGCTTTCGGGGGTTGAGGAGCTCGCGTGTCTTAGGACCTTGCAGCTCCGAGGGCAGTGAGAAGGGGAAAAGGGGCTGACTTTGAAAGCTTACCAGGATTGGCTATTAGGCCTTAAAATCCCCATAACGAACCCTAGAAAGGGCCTGTTAAGGGATCATAGGGTAGAAAAGCCCATCCTGGTATGTGAGGGTAGCTTAGAAAACCTTGAGCCGTAAAGCCTGCGGTGGCTCCTTCAAAATAATACGGGCAGTTTAGCTAGACAAGCTCCCCCCCTCCAGACACCGGGAAACTTAAGCTAAGCCCTGTCATTGAGCCTCGAAACCCTAAGGCGGAGGATTTCACCCTCCATGGGGGCCCTGCGGAAGCCTCGCGGCACTGCATTCGAACGGCCACCTAAGCCCGGTGCTGCAGCCATTTTTTCTTATTGGGCTGATTCCTGGACTTTAGGACCATTAGGGTTTAGGGTTCAGGGTTGGTTCCAGTTGGCGTTTGGAGGAGGGTCTTTTTTGCGTAAGGGCTTTGGATTGTTGGGTGTGGGGTTTTAGGAGGGTTTTCGAGGAGGGTTGTGTTAGGAATTGCCGGGTTAAGTATTCGTAAAGGGGGTATGGCCGCTCCCTGATTGGGGATCCTCCTCTCGAGGTTTGACCTGCAGGGCCCCCCGAAATCTCGGGGTACCCCGACCGCCTACGGCCAACTTAAGCCGACACCCTAAACCATAAAACCCTAAACCCTAAACCTAAACCCTAAATACCCTAAGCCCTAAACTCAGGCGATGGCACAAGCCGACCCAGGTCGCTCGCCCGCCTCCCACAGCATGGGGGTCGGTAATGGGCCCGGTACCGGAACACGTTCTCTTCGGGACCAGTACTGGTACCCCCCGGGCCCCTAGGCCAGGAGGACCCCGGACCCTCAACGCAAGCGTGCTCAGGGACTTGGTACCGGCCCCCTGGGCCCCCCCTACGCCTGGCCTCCTTGGCCCCTGGCCCCCCCCCACCCCCCTGTCCCCCTGACCCGCTCTGCCTGGTCCTTTTTGGTTTGTGTAGCCCGCTTGACCCCTCTCTCACCCCAGGCCTGCCCCTCCACTTCACCACAGCCGGGACTGGGTGCCTGGCCGAGCCCACCCCTCTGAAACTTGCTGCAACCCTCCCTGATCCTGCCTCAGTTTTTAGAAGTGGGCTGTTGTCTGAGTTTCGGCCTAAACCCTAAAAGAAATAGGTTTGGGTGGCTTTGCCGCCTTGGACGGCGTGGGGTGGGAGAAAAGTGTTAGATGGCCCTCCACAATCGGGCCAATGCTGCTTTTCGCACCTCACGAAGCTTTCGAGCTTGTTCCGAAACCTAACCTTCACAGCATCTACGCCCTATCACAGCAAACCCTAAACCCTAAACCCTAAACCCTAGACAATACAAACCCTAACCCTAAACCCTGAGCCCATGAACCCCTAACCCTGGGTGTTTCGGGCTCTATTCCTAAAGCCGATACAATCCATACTCCCAACGGTGTCCACGCTCGAATCCGAGCATCTGTCTCATACACTCACATTCAGAGAACTTTTGTTCGTCGAGAATCCCGCTGGAAGACTGCTTTCCATTACCTTTGTTTTCGTATGGGCCAATACCACCACATTGAAAGGAAAAATCGGATGGGGGGAGGTTTAAAAATCTGTCGGCAAGCTTCTTTCTTTTGCTTGCCGAGCTGGAGTTTGGATCGGTGCAACTACATACATTCCTATTGTTTGTAATCGAGAATCAATACATTGCCATGGTCTTGCTATTGCGGCGCCCTGCCTTTCGTATTGCGGTTGGGGCGGGGGGGGGGTGGGGGGTGGGGGGTGGGGGGGGGGTGGGGGGGGGGTTGGGGGGTGGGGGGTGGGGGGGGGGGGTGGGGGGGGTGGGGTGGGGGGCCCACCTTATTAAACAGATGCTCGGACTAAACCCAAAGCCCACAATCCTAACACCCTAAACCCTAAACTAAACCAAACCCAGTTGGCGCCGGGCATTCTCGACGGGCATTGCCAGCGCTATCCAGCAACCTAGGCTTTAGGGCTTACCGTTGAGGGTCTCCTGGACCCCGCCTTTTGAATACTAGAGCCCTCTTCGTGGTCCCTAAACCCTAAAGCTGAAACCCTGAGCCCTAAAGATATGTTTGCAACGTATTCCTGAATGTCAACACTTCGTCGAACCTCCACTAAACAATGCTCGGGTTTACGTTTTAGGGTTTAGGGTTCGGGATTCGCAGCCCCATAGAAATGAACCTAACAAAGTAGAGCCAAACAACTATGCGCACTATTTCCAGTATGCTAGTTCTGGGTTTTCGCGGCAGGGTGGTCGGTTGCAGCATGTCGCTTCAAAGTGCTAGAGTTCGTTTAGTTTTTTACAGGGTTTTGAAGAAGGCCACCCCCCTAAGAAGTCTTCATATGTGTCGCACCCCACGAGGTAAAGCAAAGCCCAGCATATAATGTAGGTGTAGGCCTGGACCTTAGACCTGAAGAGCCTGGGTTTATAGGGTTTAGGGTTTCACGTTTAAACCCCAAACCCTAACGATCAGGCTAGGGTGGGGAAACATTTAGGATTTTCTGTATGCTATTCCCCTCTTCTCACATCAACCCCGAAGCCCTGCACCCCAGACTTCTCTCCTTAGTAGGCCGGTATCCATGTTCTAACAAGGGCACCCTTTTTTGGTTGGTTACTTTGTCTTAGGGAACCTTGAACCAACAAACAAGGGTAAAGGGCACCACTGGGCTACTGAAATCTCCCTAAAAACCCTGAACCCTAAACCCTAAACCCTAAAGCCTAAACCCTAAACCCTAAACCCTAAGGGCACCACTGGGCTACAAAAGCCTCTAGGCCCGGGACACTCTCCCACTGCCGCTGCCACACCCGGGGCTGCGCTCGAAGGGAGGAGTCGGGCGGCATGCCACTTTGTCCTTGGGGTTTAGGGTTTAGGGTTTATAAAATAGGGTTTAGGGTTTAGGGTTTAGGGTTTAGGGTTTATGGTTTAGGGTTTAGGATTTAGGATGATTTAGGGTTTAGGGGGCAAAACCCGGTAGTTTCGGTGTATTTGATACAGGGTCTTAGGGTTTCGGGTTTGAGGCTACGAATTATTTTGGGGTCTTTGGGTTTGAGGCCTGGGGCGAGGGTCTGGGGGTTCAAGGTCTGGCGGGGGTTTCCGATTTCGTGTGGAATAAACGACCTACAACCCAAAGATGAAAGATCGAAACCGTGCATAGAGCTCAAGCCCTACAGGGTTTGTAGGGTTGAAGGCTTGGGTACAGGCTTTAGATTAGAGTCTTCCAGGGTTAACCCTACACCATCAACCCTGAACCCTAAACCCCAAACCCTAATTAAACCCTAAACCCTAAACCCTAAACCCTAAACCCTAAACCCTAAACCCTAAACCCTAAACCCTAAACCCTAAACCCTAAACCCTAAACCCTAAACCCTAAACCCTAAACCCTAAACCCTAAACCCAAACTGGGATTTGAGGTTTAGGGTCTGAGGGCTGCGTGGCTTTTCATTGGGGCCCAGTCCCGTTTTGGACTTAGGCGGGTCAGGCGTAGAGTTTGGGGCTTCGGGCCAAACCCTAAACCCTAAACCCTAAACCCTAAACCCTAAACCCTAAACCCTAAACCCTAAACCCTAAACCCTAAACCCTAAACCCTAAGGCAGAGTAGGGCTCATAACCTCTAGCCTAAGCCCTCGCGTCTTTTTTTGCGTGGGATTTAGGAAAAGTTGCGAAGAACCAGGACTCCCCATCCTTGCAGTCCGAAGCCCTTTCTTGCGTTCAATCAGCCCTGTCTGCTGAGGGTAGACCCCCCAAAAACCCAAAAGAAACCGCACTTTAGGGAACTGTCCTTGGGCTAAACCCTGAACCCTAAAAAATCTGAACCCTGAACCCTAAACCGTAAGCCCTATAAGCCCTTAACCATCCTGAAGACTGAGCCCTGAACACTACACCCTGAACCCTGCCCTGTGAGCCGTCAGGCACCCGGCCACTCATAGGCCACCACCCAGCAGCAGAAACCAGGCCTTGATGGAGTGAGGTTCTTTGGGGGTTTAGGGTTTAGGGTTTAGGGTTTAGGGTTTAGGGTTTAGGGTTTAGGGTTTAGGGTTTAGGGACGAGGGTTTAGGGTTTTTTGGGTGCTTCTGGGCTTTGGGATGCTCTGGGGTTTACGGGTTTCGCGGGTATTGGGGCTTGAGGTTTGGGGTGTTAGGTTTCAGGGTTTAGGGTGTGTACGGCTTAGGGTTTGGGGTTTGGGGCTTTCGGGTCTGGGCATGGGGTTCAGTGCCTAAATCCTGCAGTATGGCTTGCGAGCGATCGGAATAGATTTCCTGGCTCAGGGCATGGTTTAACTAATGCAAGGCGATCGCCGAAAAGGAATGATGCTTAACTCTCCCCAAACCTAGATGGCATCACGACATAGATTTGCGGGCGGCCGCCGAGGACCGTCGTTAAGTTATGTGCATTCCCTTTGATTGTGGACCGATTCTTGGGGTTGTGACCCAAGCAGATCAGAGACTAGCAGCTAGCAAGGATAACAGGTTCCCTACTTCTTGCGCTTCTTCCAGCCCGAAACACCAAACCCTGAGCCCTCTGCCTTCTCTGGAACTTAGACTGTGCGATTCTGCGCTTCGCATGCAAAAGCCGTCGTGGACAGCTGGTATGGAGCACAAAAAACCCTCAACTCCAGCGTCTCCCCCTGATCTGCGGCTGGGCAGATCTGGGGTTTAGGGTTTAGGGTTTATAGGGTTTAGGGTTTAGGGTTTAGGGTTTAGGGTTTAGGGTTTAGGGTTTAGGGTTTAGGGTTTAGGGTGCCAACAGCCTTCCAAGACGTTGGGTGTGTTGCTCATGCCATCTCATATTACCAAGGCCAGGTGCCGTGAATGGGAACCGCGCCGGAGCTGCAGTAGTCTTGATCTTGCAAATGCCTCGTAAGCCCTAAACTCTAGACCCTAAAACCCTAAACCCTAAACCCCCTGAACCCTGAACCCTGAACCGCCCAAAGGCATTCACTTTGTTGGTGGCTTGCGACTATAGGGGCTGAACCCTGAACCCCCCCCCCCCCCCCCCCCCCCCCACCGCCCCAACTTAAACCCCTAGCGAGTTGTAGGGCCCCGAAGCCCAGAACAGGCACCAAGTCTCCGAACGCCCACCCCCCCAAATCCCCAAAAAATGAGCCCCAAAATCCTTAAGGAGAAACCCTACACCCCCTCACACCCCGAAGCCGAAAGCCCTGAACCTAAACCCCCCGAACCCGAAAATCCTGAACCCCACGATGGCCCCTAAAACCCTGTGAAAATGATATTTCTGCGATATGATCCTCTTAAACCCAATAAGGGAAACTCTAAACTGTCCTAGGGGCCCACCTAGGAAAACCCCAAAAATCCCGAAAAGCCCGAAAACCCCGAAACCCCGAAAACCCCGGAAATACTAAACACCGGAAACCCTAAACCTCGGAAACCCTAAACCCTAAACACCAGGGGCCCACGCAGGAGGCCCACAGTTCCAAACAGCGCCCCGCGATAAAGCCCGGGCCACCTCGGACGCTGCTTTTGGTTTTTTTGGAGGTGGGGAGTGGGGGGGGGAGGGGCGGGGGATTTAGGGTTTAGGGTTTAGGGCTGAGGGTTTATTTAGGGTTTAGGACGCCATGGCTACCGAGCACCGATTTGAACAAGCCCTGGGGTTTGGGATTAAACCGCGGACCATGCATTTGACAAACCGCAGCACTTGCAGCTACAGCAGCAATCATGGGGCAGGTGAGACGCCAGGTGAGGCCTGGCGCAGAATCTGGGCACCGCGGCGAGCATCATCATGGACTTTGCCAGTGCCAGAAGCAGACCGCGCCAGAAAGCCAGAGGGGGAGCACACCCGCCTGAGACTCGGCCCTTGAAAACAAAAGTACGTCAGCGCCAGGCCATGCGTCGTACCCCAAAGGTCCATGTACCCATATAGTACATACTTGGGCCCTAAAGCTACTATATGGGAACCCCTTTAAGGCCCAAGTATATACCACAAAGGGGTACATGGACCCTTTGGGGTAGCCCGACAGAAACCAGCTCCAGGACCGTCATGCCGCGGACGCGTTCAGGCACGCGCCGGGGCAGTAGCTGGGAAGGCTCTCGTGGAGTGCATTTTCACAGCCGCAGCTCCTTGGTTGCTGAGTTCATAAGCCCCCCCAAGAAGTGTATACTTTCAGTTTTGTGGGGGGTACTGAAAGTATGGGGGGTTAGAGTATCCCAAAAATATGTAAAGTGTACTCACTCAGCTGCTAAGACTCTGGGGGCAGATCCAAGCCAGGGGGCGAAAGAGGGGCGCGAAGCCCTCGCACCATCTCGCAGAGCCTCGGGAGCCCCAAGGCGAACCCAGATGGGTCTCGGGTAGATGGGACCTGGAGACCCAAATCTGAAACCTTAACTCCTATAACTCCTTTAAACTCCTAGCATATCCCCTACAACTCCTATACCTCCTATAACTCCTGCAACCCCTACAACTCCTAGAACTCCTATAGCTACCCCCCAACTCCTTTTGAGAGGTTCATTTATGAGCCCACAAGAAGCGTATAACTGCCCCCTGCAACTCCTTTTGAGGGGTTCCTTTAAGAGCCCACAAGGAGCTGGTGATCTCCCTATAACTCCTATAACTAACTCAGACTAACTCCTCCAATACTCCTATAGCTGCTATAACTCCTATAACTCCTTTTGAGGGGTTCCTTTAAGAACCCACAAGGAGCTGCTATAACTCCTATAGCTAACCCCTATAACTCCTTTTGAGAAGTTCCTGTAAGAGCCCGCAAGGAGCTGGTGATCTCCAACTCCAGCTGGGGATCTTGTAAGCCAGGACAGCCCCGCACCTTCATCTCGACCACGAGCCTTGCTTAGGGCTTTTATGAGTTTTTTTATGGGGGTTTGTGGGGGTTAGGGTTTAGGGTTTGGGGTTTAGGGTTTAGGCTTTGGGGTTTGGGGTTTAGGGTTAATGGGGGTTATATCATAGTTCTATCGGGGTTTGTAGCGGTTGTATGATGGTTCTATTTGGGGTTATATGATAGTTGTATAGGGGTTTATAGGGGTTGTATGCTCGTGCTATGGGGGTTTATAGGGGTTGATAGTTGTACGGTTCTTAACTTTTAGGGTTACAACCTAAGCCCTTCTGAATGGCTGTTTGTTTTAAGGGGCCCTTGGGTTTGAGGTTTTGGGTTTCGGGTTTAGGGTTTAGGCCTCTCCGAGCTTACTTGCGGCCCTGGGGCGCTTGGATGGCGGGGTACACAACCGTCTCTGACATGTCGTTGCCAAAGAAGTCCGACAGAGCCTTTGGATAGGTGTCCCAGAAAACCTGGGTAGGCCAGGAGCCATACCATAATAAGGGTACTTTTTTTCCGGGAATCTTGAGCCCCCCCCCCCCCCCCCCCAAAAAAAAGGGAAACGGGTACCACTGGGCTACCAAGAAACCTGCCAGCGGTCACCGGGCTCCTGATCAAGGCAGGCCACATCGTTCAGGGCCTCCCTCCCGCTCTTCAAGCAGGACTCAGTGCATCCACCGCGGATAACCTCAAGGTTCAACTCTCTTGTCCCTGTAAGTCGCAGAAAGCATGCCCGAAGTTGAGCCCAACCAGCCACCACCAGAAACGGCACCATACCCTACACTATCCCTAAATTCTAAACCTTAAACCCTTAAAGACCCTTAACAACCCCAAACCCTAAGCCCTAAACCCCAAATCCTAAACCATAAACCGTAAACCCTAAACCGCTGCTTGTATCACAACCACCCCGATACCTTGTGGAAGGGCTGGCTCTGTGGATCCGTACATCCGCAGGTCGCCCCGCAAACCATGCGAAGCAAGCGGGCTTCTGGCAAATCGCAGAGATGTCGCACCTGCAGACTACGCAAGGCAGGGCTGGGTTGATCTAGGGTTCTGGGTGTAGGTTCCAAAAATTCGAGGGCCAAAAGTAGCTCAGCACAATGCCAAGGCCAAAGTAGAACCCCCCCAAAAAGTGGGCAAGGCAGGGGTGTGTGCCGCAGAACTGAGGCGAGGAAACGATTTCGAACACAGGACAAAGAACCCGAAAGTGGGGATGAATCCTGAGCTTAGGGATGCTTGGGACCTCTTAAAGGGGTTTAGGGCTTAGGGTTAGGGTTGAGGGCAAGGGTTTAGGGTTTCAGGGTTCAGGGTCCAGGGTTTGGGGTTTAGGGTTTAGGGGTTTAGGGTTAGGGCTTAGGGTTTAGAAACTTCCCTGAACGCTGAAACCAAAACTTCCCCCAACTAAGCGCATGCCAACGGCCCCCCTCCGCCCCGGCAGACTCGCGTCAGTTTCCCGACCCAAAAGTGAAGGCAGGCCACATGAAGTAGGGTTTACATTCCTTGTATCCCCAAAAGGACACCCAATACATATACTCACCGATACTAAAAAGGAACCGTATAGGCACTCACCAATAACGGTAATATAAGCCCTCCTTCACATCAGTTTTCACCCAGAAGCCTAAATCCCAAATCCTAAACCCCATACCCTAAACCGTAAAGCCTAAACCCTTAACCCTAAACCCTAAGCCCCAAACCCCAAACCCTAAACCCTGAACCCAAAACCGACAACACACAAAAGAGCTTGCAGACCGAAGACGGCCCCTGGCGTCCACACTTCAAGAAAGTTTCTTCCTGGATTTCCTGAACCCTAAACCCTAAACCCTAAACCCCAAACCCTGAAGCCTAAACCCTAAACCCTAAACCCTAAACCCTAAACCCTAAACCCTAAACCCTCAAACCCCACACCCCAAACCCTAAACCCTAAACCCTAAAACCCAAACCCTGCCTCGCTGCAGTTTGAGATCTCGCGGAACTCCCCTAACATCGCCAGGGCCGTATGAAGCCGCGGGGTGACCAGACGCGCCATGAGTGGGTCCTTGTCAAGCTGCCTAATTTTAGAATTCCGTTTGTGTGTGTGTGTGTGTGTTTTTTTTTTTTTTTTGGGGGGGGGGGGGGGGGTGGATTTAGGGTTTAGGGTTTGAAGGGTTTCTAGGGTTTGTAGGAGTAGGATTTGTATGGTTGAGAGTTTAGGGTTTAGACCCACTGTTCAGAAAACAACGCCATGAAAGTCAGTCCTGGTACAAGAAACCTCCCGGCTGCATGAAGTCTGTCTCTACGCAGGCTGTCCACTGCTCCTGGTCTGAGTGCATGTCATGGTTCTTCTGCGCTTCGAACTGAATCCTTGGGGACGAAATTTGAACCCTAAAAGGGTTGTTCACATATCTTAATAGGAATTAAAGTAGTATAGGGTATATGACCCCCAATTTTAGGGTTCATCTAGTCCCCAAGGATCTGGCCAGGCTGGAAGGAGATATAGTAGGAATTCTCCTCAGGGTTGCTGAACTTGTGGCGGCCCACGGCCCTCTCAATGACAGAGATCTCCGAGCCACGGCCGGAAGAGGTAGCCAAACCAGTCACCACCTCTAGACCCAGGAGTAACCTAGGAATAACAAGGGTGCCCTTTTTGGTGTAAAGGCGATTGTAAGGGGAACCCCAACCCTAAAGAAAGGAAATAAGGGCCTACTTACTCCGGGTCCTAGCCACCTGCGTCTCAGCATTCTGAGCCAGCACGAAGGTTTGGATGCCCCCGCAGAGCTCATACTTTACTGCAGCCATGGTCTGTCCCAAGGGCTGTAGCAGCACAAGATACGGTATCAGCAGGGTACCCAGCAGCACAGCAAACAGAAAGACAGCCTCGGCTTGACTTCGGCGCCGGCTGTAGGTGACTCTGATAGGCTCCAGCTTCTTGACAGCCAGCTCTATGGAAATAGGTGTGAAGCCAGAGAAAAGCCATTCATCAACGTCGAGTATGGCATTGAGCGCCACGGCATTCAGCATCAAGTCCGTGATCGATGTGGTGCGAGCAAGCCACCGGATGCCAGCATAGAGGAGCACCGATGCAAGGGCAGCGCGGCTGCAGAATGCTGCCAGGAGCATCTGGAAGCGAACCCATGAGAGTTTGCAAACTCTGTTCTCATGATACACCGTGGTTTGGGCCCGAGGCAGACTCGAGATGGCTTCCATGGACAGCAGGATACTCCTGAACTCTTTGTACACACAGAGGCTCCAGAGAAGTATGCACAGCACACACAGCAGGATGCCAGGCTGGAAGAACTGCGGCTCGAAGTCTTGGGTGCCTAGACCAAGGAAGCTGTTGATATTGTTGACTAAAGTTGCCTGCACGGTAGACAGTATCAGGGCTCCGTCCGCGCTGCAAACGCGAGTCGCCAGACTCGTCTGCGAAAGATCCATGTACTTGTAATCATGGGCGATTCCATCTCGCCAGCGCTGGGCGGCCTGAATCTCCTCCTCAAAACCTGCACCTTGGTAGCGCAGTAAAAAATATTAAAGAAAGGACGCCCTGTTTGGGGGTTGGTTACTTTATAAGGGAATCTTGAACCCAAAAAAAGCAAAAGGGTACCACTGGGCTACCAGGGAACCCATGAAACTGGGTCCCAGGATAACGTACGCGAACATGATCTGCATGCCCAGGTTTATCAGAAGCAGCAGCAGCGCGAAGGTGACATCCAGCGCGCTTGCGGACGTCAAGCCCAGAATGACCGGAAAGGTCCAGGCACTCTCACCCAAGTAGATCTCACCCACTTCGTCTGGGTCTTGAGTTGAATCCTGATCTCCCCCTCCTTCCGGGGCCGTCACCCCCAAACCTTGGGGACGAAAGGAAACCTAAAATTGGGGTCATATACCCTATATTACTATAATTCCTAGAAAGGCTATACGAACCCTAAGCCCTTTTAGGGTTCAAATTTCGTCCCCAAGGAACAAATACCATCCTCCGTCTTGCTTGCTCCGGGTAAGCTCTCCTCCTTCTTGTTGCAGCCCTCTCCCTGGAGTTGCAGCTCCATAGCCTTGAGGCGCGCCGCGAATTCCCTGAACTCCTCGCGCAGCTGCTCCCGAAGGAGCTCGAACTCCCGCTGCAGGGCATGGAGATCAGGCGAGAGCTCGGGGGAGGGCATCTCCTGGCTGGCTACACTAGGAGGGCGCTCTGAAAACCCTCGGAAAACATCTTCCGAAATATGGTCCTTCTAACCCCCAGAAGGGAGAGCATAGAAGCATGGAATATCCCAAGGGGTATTTACCCAGGCAAAATCTGAAACAGTTTGTTTGGGATGTCGAGAGGGTAGGTGGCTACAGAGCAGGAAACCCTAAACATTAAACCCTAAACCCTAAACCCTCAATTCAACCGAAATCCCTGTTTCAACGCAGGCAGCCTTTTTTCAGCCGAAAAGCTGCAGGATTCAGCGGCTTTGCGAGCGGTCTCCGCGCTTTTGAACTTGAAGGGGGTCGGGGGCCTATATCGAGCTTCGAGTTGAGGGTTTCGGTTTGGGGGTTTAGGGTTTAGGGTTTAGGGTTTAGGGTTTAGGGTTTAGGGTTTAGGGTTAAGGGTTAAGGGTTAAGGGTTAAGGGTTTAGGGTTTAGGGTTTAGGTTTTAGGGTTTAGGGTTTAGGGTTTAGGGTTTAGGGTTTAGGGTTTAGGGTTTAGGGTTTAGGGTTTAGGGTTTAGGGTTTAGGGTTTAGGGTTTAGGGTTTAGGGTTTAGGGTTTAGGGTTTAGGGTTTAGGGTCGCTTTGTTTCTTGCTGTGTTGGTGGCTTCAGGGCTTTGTAGGGCTTCCACGCAGCACCGTTTTGGGGGAGCAGATGGCTCTAGTTAATCCTGTGAAGAAAAGGAACTATAAAAGGACCTGCATTGGAGCAAACCTCTACAACCCCTGAACCCTAAACCCCTAAACCCTCTGCCCCATACCCTAAACCGTATGCACCCTAAACCCCTAAACTGCCCTGAGCACTAAAACCCTAAACCCTAAGCCCTAAGCCCTAAACCCTAAACCCTAAACCCTAAACCCTAAACCCTAAACCCTAAACCCTAAACCCTAAACCCTAAACCCTAAACCCTAAACCCTAACCCTAAGTAGAACATGCCGTAAACCCTCCTATTTGCCTTTGCCGAGGAGCCCATGGTGCCGGTGGAGGTCGCGAAGGTGGGAGGCAGCGCTGCCTCCCAAGACCTCGGTCCGCCGCTCTGTTGGGGCGGAGGGATTTTATTTTGGGTTTAGGGTTTAGGGTTTAGGGTTTAGGGTTTAGGGTTTAGGGTTTAGGGTTTAGGGTTTAGGGTTTAGGGTTTAGGGTTTAGGGTTTAGGGTTTAGGGTTTAGGGTTTAGGGGTGGGGGGGGGGGGGGCTGGGCTTTATAATCGGGTTTGGGGTTTAGGGTTTGGGGCATTGGGGCTTTGAGGGTGTAGAGTCTCGAGGATCTTAGAAGCCGGTGTTTAGGGGATTTCGGGGTTCCAGAAACCCTGGCTCCCCCCCCCCCCCAAAAAAAAAAAACCTAAACCCTAACCTAAACCCTAAACCCTAAACCCGATACCCTAAACCCTAAACATGGCCCGGAGCCCTCGACAAACTCTCCCTGGATGGGACCTGCTCCCGCGTCTTCAGGTGCCAGAGCGGATAGGACACGACCTGATCTTCTAGGAGTTTGGGGGTTCAGGGTTTAGGGTTTAGGGTAACCCAAAACCCTAAACTGTGGGGAGGGGTTGGGCTTCTTGGGTTAAGGAGGGCTTTTCGGGTGGGGGTGAAAAGCAGTCTGGGGGCTTTGGGCGGGGGGGGTTGCGGCTGAGAGGGTTACGGCTTTAGGGCTTAGGTTCTACCGGGCCTTCAGGACTCTAAACCCTAAACCCTAAACCCTAAACCCTAAACCCTAAACCCTAAACCCTAAACCCTAAACCCTAAACCCTAAACCCTAAACCCTAAACCCTAAACCCTAAACCCTAAACCCTAAACCCTAAACCCTAAACCCTAAACCCTAACCTAAACCCTAAACCCTAAACCCTAAACCCTAAACCCTAAACCCTAAACCCTAAACCCTAAACCCTAAACCCTAAACCCTAAACCCTAAACCCTAAACCCTAAACCCTAAACCCTAAACCCTAAACCCTAGCTAGAATTGTAGGGCAGCATCCTCCAAGAGGACCCAGACCGGTAGGGCTTTGCCACGACTTGGAGCTTCTGTGTTCCGAGCCTCAAGGGCCTAGGTTCTCAAGGAGTCGCCTAAAGAGGTTTTACGTTCCAGGGTTTAGGGTTGGAGGGTCGAGGGGGCTTCAGGGGTTATAAGCTTTGGGCTTCTAGGGTTCAGATCCCTCTCAAACACCACCCACAAAACAAAAACTACCCCAAAACCCTCAGAGTTAAGGTTTGGCGCTGGGCCCGAAGGCCAGGGTTTAGGGTGCCCTCGATGCCTTGAGCCTCCAAAACTCTAAGCTGAGGCTGCCGGCAGCCAGCGCTATATCCACTGCGCAGGTGACCTGGGGAGGGCCGGGAGGGTTCAAGGTTTAGGGTTGAGGGATATGGGGGTTTACGAAAATATGGGGACTCCTAATCTAGACCCAAATTGTAGGATTCCCTCCCCAACAAGGTACCCCGAATTTCGGAAATTTCCAGATGCTGACCTCAACTTACATTACACTGACACTTGACGAAGGAGGACCATGAACAAAATGCGACTCCGGAATCGGAATTTTGGTCATCTTCTGCACATTCATCTTCGATGCTGTTGGCTATAATACGACGTACAATATTGTAGTCCAATAGAACCATATAATTTCATAAAACGTATATTCACATAATCAAATCAGATAATAAGATAATCACTAGTATTATATAGTAATGTACCAACAGACTTTAACCCGCACCCTCCACCCTGAAACCCACACCCAACCCGAAGGACCAGTGAAAGCACCGCCTCGGCTTGACTGGGGCACCGGCGCCGCAAACACGTGCTAAGTCTAAGCCTCGCGAAGCTTTCGGGACTCAGAGACTACGAGTTTAGGCTTAGGGGCCAGGTTGTACAGTCTAAGCTTTGAGATTCAGGACGTTTCGGGTTCTAGGGTTGTTGAATCAGACAGCTGCATTGCACTGGACGCATGGGTTGCGTAAGATGTCGGCTTTTCTAGGGGGTTTAGGGTTTATCCCACATTGGGGCTCATCAAAATCATGGAGGCTCTATGACTGAATATTCCCCTATACGTTATGACGCCAAACAGGACCCCGAGAAACACCCCACATCTTGTCTTTCTCCGACCGGTGAGGCGTGCCGCGCGGAGAAAGAGGCTGAGCGCCCTGCTTTCCCAGTTCTGCTGCACCTCTGCCTGGCAGCACCCCCCCCCCCCCCCCCCATGTTAGGATCCCCTGCTGTGGTTTCGACTGTTGTTCCCCGAACCCAAACCGACCCCCACAAACGTGTGTGAGAATTCCAGTGTGATCACCAAGGATTTCATTGGGGTTTAAGTTTGATTCGGCTTCAGGTATAGCCAACAAGAACACTTGAATTTTGAAGCGATTACGTGCAAAACCCTCAAGCACAACGCCTGCAAGCCTGAAGCAAATCATGAACCAACACGGCCCCAGATCCCAAACCTAAACCCCAACCCCCGCCAGCCCCGAAAAACTGCCACCCTGAAACGCTACAAACATACCAAGAGAACCGCCCAAAGCCCCAAAGTGTCCCCCTCCCCCCACTCCCCAAAAAACATGTCACCCCCCCCCCCCGCCCCCCGCCCCAAAGAACACCTCACCCTGTCAGCCCGATGGGTCCCCCACCAACACCCCCCAGCTCAAATCCTGGTACCTGCCTGACGTCCACTCCTCTTGACAAGGAAGGGCGCGGCTGCAGACATCTACCTCCCAAACCCTAAACCCTAAACCCTAAACCCTAAACCCCAAACCCCAAACCCCAAACCCCAAACCCCAAACCCCAAACCCTAAACCAGCCTAAACCCTAAACCCTGAAGGGTTTTGGGCTTAGGGTTGATGGTTTAGGGTTTAGGGAAACCCCTGAACCCTAAACCCTCAACCCAAACCTTACCCCGAAACCTTGCATCCTCAATCCTATGCCCAGCACAAAACCGCACCCAGGTTCGAAGTGAGGATGGTTCAGTGTTCTTGCCCTAAACCCTAAACCCTGAACCCTAAGTCCTAAACCCTAACTCCTAAACCCAAACCACCCTGCACCCTAAACCCTAGCCCTAAACCCTAGACCCTAAACCCCAAGCCCCTCGGCTCCCACCGCTTTCGGTTCCGTGCCTCTTCGAGGAGCGCCCGTGAAGAGGGCCATAGGCAGGTCCATTGTTGTGAGGGTTTAGGGTTTAGGGTTTAGGGTTTAGGGTCTAGGGTCTAGGGTCTGGGTTTAGGGTCCAGGGTTTAGGGTTCAGGGTGTAGGGTTAAGAGGGTTCTAGGGTTTATAGGGTTCAGGGTTTGCCGCCACCGTAGAGGGTTCCGAGCGTTGGGGAGCGCCCAGAGGGACTGAGGATTTGATCTAAACCCTAAACCCTAAACCCAAAACCCAAGAAAACTCTAAACGCTAAGCCTAAACCCTAAACCCTAAACACTGAAGTCTCCAGGGTTCAGGCTTCTAGGGTGTAGGGTTGGATGGCTGATGGGCTCTCGCCCTGGGTTCCAGTTTCAAGTGCGGGTGTGGGGTTCAGGATTTAGGATTTAGGGTATCGGGTTTAGGGTTTCGGTTTAGGGTTTAGGGTTTAGGGTTTAGGGTTTAGGGTTTAGGGTTTAGGGTTTAGGGTTTAGGGTTTAGGGTTTAGGGTTTAGGGTTTAGGGTTTAGGGTTTAGGGTTTAGGGTTTAGGATTTAGGGTTTAGGGTTTAGGGTTTAGGGTTTAGGGTTTAGGGTTATGGTTTCGGGCTTAAGGGCTTAGGGAAACCTTCTGCCGGTGACAGAGGTGCTTCGAGAGAGTCAGGCTCGGAGCTGCTCAGTGCTTTCATCAGGCGTTTTGGCTTCAAGGGGCGTAGATAAGGGAACCCAGGCCCCAAAACAAGTGTTTTTTTAGGGTTTAGGGTTTAGGGTTTAGGGTTTAGGGTTTAGGGTTTAGGGGCCTGCTCTGGGTCCTGGAATCCTAGCAGCAGCTTCGAGAACGCAGCCTCTGGATTTGTAAGCGAAGCCTCTGAATCCTAACGTCCACACCACCCCGCCTATACCCTTCAACCCGCCCAAACCCCAGCAATAAATGCCTAGAACCCAATCCTTAACACCGAAACTCTAAGCTCCGCAGCTAAGCCCGAAGCATCCCAAATCGGCAAAAACCTACAGTCAAAATCCAACCCTCTAAAGTTTAGGGTTTAGGGTTTAGGGTTTAGGGTTTAGGGTTCCCAAGCCTCCACAAAACCCATACTTCCAACACCTGAACCCAACCAGCGATGGCAACAGGTGCAACCTCTCACCCATTCAAGGGGTCTCCTGCCTACCCTGAAACCCTGCAAGAGGCTTCGGGTTTAGTGTTTAGGGTTTAGGGTTTAGGGTTTAGGGTTTAGGGTTTAGGGTTTAGGTATGAGTTCAGCGTTTTGGGGGCTTCATTCGAGTTTACTTGCGCCCGAACCCCACAAGTTGGGGATGGAAGCAAGGAAGTCGAAGCTGGCGGGGTGCGGCGCGCTGGTTCCTCACCGAGCACACCTTGACCTGGGTGGTCAAACCCTAAACCCTAAAAGCTAGGGCTTGCCTCTCGTTCTGACGTGTGTGTCTTAGGGTTTCGGGTTTGGGGTTCAGGGTCTAGGGTTCAGGGTTTCATGTACTTGTAGATTGCTGCAGATTGCCCTTGTTGGGGTCTCTATTACAGGCAAACTCCTTGGGGTTCATGCCCTCCGCGGGTTCGGGCATTAGGGTTTCAGGTTTAAGACCAAGATGGTGCTTCTTGCAAGCAGGATGGCCCGTGGAGACAGGAAACAAATTCTAAGAATGTAGACCCTAAACCCTAAACCCTAAACCCTAAACCCTAAACCCTAAACCCTAAACCCTAAACCCTAAACCCTAAAGTTGTAAGGTAACCCTGCACTCTCAAGCAAAAAGCTTCCTCAACCGCTTGGCGTGTGTCCGAGGGAACTATGGCTTGGGAACGAAGGTGGTTGGGCTTATACTAGCCATGTGCCACGAACCTACTCGACTCGTAAAAAAAACACCGCAAACACGAAATACCCCCCCCCCCAGATACCCAATTCCCAACCCGAAAAACCCTAAACCTTAAGCCTTGAACCCTGAACCCAGAAACAATCAACAACACAGCACTTTTATTTTCAGCCGAGGCTTTGGCGCGAGGTGATCTACGGCTGTCGTCGACTTCGCCAGAGGCTCCTGATGAGTCCTGCTGTCTTCTCAGCTTCCCAGGCTTCGGGCTTAGGGTGCGCTGGCCACTCAGCAGGTTCACATGGCGCAGCATGACCCTGAAACCCCAAGACCTAAACCTAGCCCTAAACCCTAAACCCTAAACCCTAAACCCTAAACCCTAAACCCTAAACCCTAAACCCTAAACTAAGCCCACATGCCCCAACTTTCTCTGAAGAACTGGGGCGCCAGGCTTCCCAAACACAAAGGTTGTTGTCGCAGAAGTTCTGGCGCAGGGCTCCGAAACACAGGCACACGAGTACGAGCATCACTATTTTGATTGTTAAGGTTTAGGGTTTAGGGTTTAGGGTTTAGGGTTTAGGGTTTAGGGTTTAGGGTTTAGGGTTCAGGGTTCAGGGCTTAGGGCTTAGGGCTTAGGGCTTAGGGTTTAGGGTTTAGGGTTTTCGGTTTAGGGTGTAGGGTTTAGGGGTGCAACTATTATCACTACACTACCCACTGCCCTCAGCAGTGCACTACACTGCACATATCCATGACGTACATCTACACACGACCCTACAAATTAACACTGACCCCTGCACTGCACCCCTGGATTGGGGCCCGAAACCCCAAACCCTAATCCCTAAACCCAAACCCTAAATCCTAAACCCTAACCCCTAAACCCCCCCCGGCAAAAACGAGCTCAGCCCTGTAGAGGCGAGGCCTGCAAGACACAGCGCAGGCGCTCGTCGCTGTCCGACCTATAAGTCTACTCGGGTAGAGTTTTTAGGGTTTAGGTTAGTGGGTGCATGGGCCTTTTTATGGGCATGGGTCTGTTGGGACAGATTTCATGCGTCCGGACTATATATAAAGCTCCCCCGAACTACTTATAAAACTGGCCGAGCTATGTATACATCGTCCGGAACCGCTCGGAACCGTTCTGGACTGTTTGTAACCGTGCTGCGAGACGCCATGGCCGACCATCGTTAATCAAAGCCGCAACAATAGCCCCACAGTGGTTATAAGTCGCCCGGAACCGCTCGGAACCGTTCCGAACTACTTACAAACGTCGGGTTCATGTGTAGTCCAGAACGGTTCCGAGCGGTTCCGGACTATCTGGAACGATTTCGAATCATCTGCTGGAAAATTTCTATACAGTTCTGAGAACTTTTATATATAGATCGAGGAAATTATATATAGTTCCTGCACCATGCGGGATGCCCAACAGTTAAAGAGGCCTACGCACCTACTAAGGTTTAGGGTTTATTGTACAGGGTGCAGGGTGCAAGGGCTGGAGGTTTGAGGTTTTAGGGTCTAGGTGATAGTGTTTAGGGTCTGAAGGGTTTTATGGGGGGTGTGGTCTGTAGGATTCTATAGGGTCTAGGATCCATAGAGGTTTAGGGTCTGAAAAATCTGTTTGGGTGAGGGGTTATGGGGTTTATGTCTGAAGGTTGTAGGGTTTGGGGTCTGGAGGGTTTAAGGTTTGAGCTCATGGGCAGGGTTTAGGGTTTAGGGCTTACGGCTTAGGGCTTGGGGTCTAGGGTTTTGGGTTTAGGGTTTAGGGTGCAGGGTTTAGGGTTTAGGGTTTAGGGTTTAGGGTTTAGGGAAACCCTAAACCCTAAACCCTGAACCCTGAACCCTAAACCCTGAACCCTGAACCCTGAACCGCAAGCCCGAAGCCTGAGAAATGGCAAGCCCCAGAACGACAAGATCCGGACCGTAGCACCCACACATGGCACCGACTCTGTCGCATCGTCCGGAGGAAGCTGCAGACTTGGGCCTCTTTGAGTTTAAGGGATTGGGGTTTAGGGTTTAGGGTTTAGGGATTTAGGGTTTGGGGTTTAGGGCTAAGACTTGGGCCACTTTGAGTTTAAGGGATCGAGGGGGTTGTAGGCTTTGGGGTTTAGGGGTTGGGGTTTAGGGTTAGGGTTAGGGGTTAAGGGTTTAGGATTGAGGCATCCTTGGTGGTTCAGGCTTTGGGGTTTTGGGCTACTCTCAAAGCTCTGGGTCTGAAGCTTCCAGGCTTAAAGGGTTTAGGGTTTAGGGTTTTAGGGTTTAGGGTTTAGGGTTTAGGGTTTAGGGTTTAGGGTTTAGGGTTTAGGGTTTAGGGGTTAGGGTTAGGGTTTAGGGTTTAGGGTTTAGGCCTCGAAGCCCGGAAGCCCTGACGAGTGTAGCAGCGCGGGCTCGGGTGATCTAATTGCCTGAGGGTTGTCTGCAGGGCTAAAAGTTGGTGGCCTATTGAAAAATCACCCAACCCAACCCTTTTTACCAATGAGGGCTCTCTAGTGAAAACCTTAGCCCTAAACCCTAAGCCCTAAACCCTCAACCCTCAACCCTAAAGCAAATCAACTCCAGAAGAGTCTAGATGCCCAACAGGCCCTGCCCAGTTACTCAGCAGTGAAACGGTGAGCACGTGGGCCTGATCACCGAGCATCTCGCTTAGCACGATGACCTCACTTGCAAGAACTCTTGTTTAGGGTTTAGGGTTTTGGGTTTTGGGTTTAGGTTTTAGGCTTTAGGGTTTAGGGTTGGGGTTTAGGTTTAGGGTTTAGAGTTGCGGGTTCAGGGTAGTGTGTAGTATGATTTTGGTTGCTGGTGCCACTGTGAGTGCTGCTGGTATGTTTGAAGCGTTACTATTTCTGCTTTGCTTTTTAATACTATTCTTTCATTTCGTGTCGAACTCAGTATGTTCTCGTGCGGGAGCACGGCAAGGCATGGCTTCACCCTCTTACCTGAGCTTAGGATTTGCACTGCATTCCTTGTCACTTCGGCGCCCCCCTGCCAAAAAAACAATAAAAAAACAAAATCCGTGAGATTCGGAAGCCGCAGCCCTCAAGGCCCTGGGCCTAAACCCTAAACCTCTGTGTCATACAAGCAGTTAAACCTTAATGATCTTCGTGGTATCTTCGTGGGCAAGGCACACATCTTCGTAGGCAAAGGCACAAATCTTCGTGGGCAAAGCCCGTTTTGGGGTTTTGGGACTTGCCCACGATTTCTTGTGCCTTTAAGGCGTGTGGTGAAGAGGGAATGGAGTCTAAGGTTTGTGGATTGAGTGAGCCTTATACTTTCTTTGGGCGGGTGGGTAATTTCCCGTCGCTTGCAAAGCTGCTTGACTAGTGAAAGCTACATGAGATGCTGAACCCTGAACCCTAAGGCCCTAACGACAGGCGACCGCAAAGCCTAGACGACAGGCACCCGTGGGACTAACTGACAGAGACAAAGGTGCTAACCCTACACTCTGAACCCTAAAGACTGGATCACAGAAACTAGTCTCTGATGAACCTTTTTCATGGAGGGGTATAGAAGGGAACCGACCCTGTAAAACATGGGATTACAAAGGCGCTTACTTGGGGGTCCTAGGAGAGGGGAAGAGAACTTGAGAAGGAAACATGGTCATGGATTCGAGGAATCGAGATTCTCAAGGCAGTCTTCTCCGGCCGGTGGAAGGAACCAAGCCTAAACCCTAAACCCTAAGCCCTGAACCCTGAACCCTAAACCCTAAACCCTAAACCCCAAACCCTAAACTGATCCCCCAAAAGATGTCTCTCAAGTCGCTCTGAAAGAATTCGCAAAGGATTTAGGGTTTAGGGTTTAGGGTTGAAGGTTCTTAACAACAACTTACACCTCAACTCGGAAGCCTGAACCCCAGAACCCTCAGCTCGATGGAGATTCTGCAGCCTACGGCCATCAAATCTACCACCTTTGAAACCCTAAGCCCTAACCTTAGCAACCCAAAAGCTACTTCCTTTTGTAGGCCATTACTCTCATATCATAGGCATGTTAAGTTAGGTCAACTACAAAAAGAGTAGGGTTCAGGGTTTAGGGCAAACCCTAAACCCTAAACACCTCGAAAGCCTATCTGCGAAGCCCCCAAATACCCTGAACAAGTCCTAAGTCCTAGACTGGATCAGGCCCTCACGCCCTAAACCCTAAACCCTAAACCCTAAACCCTAAACCCTAAACCCTAAACCCTAAACCCTAAACCCTAAACCCTAAACCCTAAACCCTAAACCCTAAACCCTAAACCCTAAACCCTAAACCCTCCCTAAGCCCTGAGGCCTAAACCTGAATCTGCCGAGCCAGGGTGCACCGTTCCGCGGACCAGCGGGGCATGCGCGGCTGCCGTCGGCGGCCCTTGCGTTCCCACACTCAGAGGGTTTAGGGTTTAGGGTTTAGGGTTTAGGGTTTAGGGTTTAGGGTTTAGGGTTTAGGGTTTAGGGTTTAGGGTTTAGGGTTTAGGGTGATTGGAGGGGGGGGGGGGGCAGGAAAGTGAGGGCGTTTGGGATTTTAGGTCTAGGGTTTTAGGGCTTAAGGTTCAGAGATTCTGGGATGTTGAAAGTTCGCGTTTCAAAGGTGTTGGGCGAGAGGGAGAGGTGTAAGTTTAGGGAATGTACCTTAGAAATCAGAGTCATCAAGACCCCAAACGCCTAGACCCTCAACCATCCCAAGGGGGCCTGGGGAATTGGAATGGAGTGGTGGAATGAAAACAGTGAGAATCGGGTTTAGGGTTTTCGGCCTATGCCTGCTGTCAGGAATATGCGTTAGGGTGCAGGGGCCTCGGGTTCCTGTCAGGAGTGGTCATCTCAGCGGAACCCTGGACGGTGAAGTGCCCACGAGCTCCGTGCTGGAAGCGCTCCAGAAGCCACGGCACCTGACGGGAAGAGAACAAACGGCTTTGGATTGAGAGCGCCTGGGTTGTAAATAGGGTTTAGGGCTGGGGTTTAGGGTTTAGGGTTTAGGGGTTTAGGGTTTAGGGTTTAGGGTTCAGGGTTTAGGGTTTAGGGGGGTAGGGTTTAGGGTAAACAACAAACAATCAAACGCCGAGACCTAACAACAAAACAAAAAGCCAAGCCCTGAATCCTAAGCCCTTCGCAAGAAAAACCCTGAACTGCAAGCCTTCAACCCTAGACACTCGACTCCAACCCTCAAACGCCCAGCCCAGCCCTAATCTCGAAACCCGTTGACCCCTTAAACCTGAACCCCAAACCCCACAAACCCACAAACCCCGAACCCAAAACCCTAAACCCCGAACCCAAAACCCTAAACCCTAAACCCCAAACCCTAAACCCTAAACCCTGAACCTCAAACCCCAAACCCCCACACCCTCAACCCCTGCCTCGTGAGCTGGAGTCAGACTCCGCGATTGCTCTTGGAGTTGGCAAAGCCAAGCCTCCACTCAAAAGGTTTTGGGGTTTAGGGCACCCTAAACCCTAAACCCTAAACCCTAAACCCTAAACCCTAAACCCTAAACCCTAAACCCTAAACCCTGACCCCTAAACCCTGAACCTTTTGGATTGGGGATTAGGGCTTTAGGTTTCGGGTTGGGGGTCTAGGGTTCTTCGGGTTCTGAGGGCATGCTTGGGACCCCCTGAAGCCCTAAAGCCCTAAAATAACCCTCAAACCCTAAACCCTAAACCCTAAACCCAAAGCGCCTACGGCCCTGGCACACCTCGAGCCCGAACAAGCCTCGTAGCTTCAGGGTGCTTATAGGGTTCTTCAGGGGAGGGCGGTTCATGGGGGTAGGATCTTCAGGTTACATACTCGCCTTGAACCCCCCTAAACCCTTCACCCTAAACCCTAAACCCTAAACCCTGAACCCTGAACCTTGAACCCTGAACCTTGAACCCTGAACCCTAAACCCTAAACCCCTCCCTTAAGACCCTACAAGCTGCCCCATGCCCCGGTGGTACCCGAAATCCCGGCCTCCGCATGCGGCATGATGAGGTCGAACCGCCAATTTTCCTTCTTGGGGAAGGGTTTAGGGTTTAGGGTTTAGGGTTTAGGGTTCAGGGTTCAGGGTTCAGGGTGTGGGGTGTGGGGTTTGGGTTTAGGGTTTACGGTTGAGGGTTTAGGGTTTAGGGTTCAGGGTATGGGGATTCGGGACTAAGGCTAGTTCTGGGCTCGTTGAGCATTTAGGGCCTCATAGGTTATGGAGTCAGGGCTTTTTTGACTAAGACATGGAGACAAACCTACGACCCTACAAAAATAGCCTAAAATCCTACAACCCTTCAAGCGAAAGCCCAAAAAACACGAGCCCCCCCCCCCCCCCCCCCAACAAAACAAAAAAACAAATTGCAAACTAGGGTCCCTCGGCCCAACCGGCAGAACGCGAAGCATGATCGAATGGAGTACTGCAACGGGTCTACCCCAAGGCCCCAAGCCGAAACCCTGCACCCTGCACCCTAAACCCTAAACCCTACACCCTAAACCCTAAACCCTAAACCCTAAACCCTAGCAGCCTCTCGAGCCAGTCCCATGGCCTAGGCTTTCAGGAAGCCGCGGAGCTTTTTGGCCGGCTGAGGGAGGGTTTAGGGTTTAGGGTTTAGGGTTTAGGGTTTAGGGTTTAGGGTTTAGGGTTTAGGGTTTAGGGTTTAGGGTTTAGGGTTTAGGGTTTAGGGTTTAGGGTTTAGGGTTTAGGGTGTAGTGTTTATGGTTTAGGGTTTAGGGTTTAGGGTTTAGGGTTTAGGGTTTAGGGTTTAGGGTTTAGGGTTTAGGGTTTAGGGTTGAGGGTTGAGGGTTGAGGGTTGAGGGTTGAGGGTTTAGGGTTTAGGGTCCAGGGTCTAGAGTGTAGGGTGTAGGGTTTAGGGATTAGAGGTACGGGTCTTGAGATACGGGTCTAGGGTTTTTGTTGGGGGTAGGGGCTTATAAGGTTGACGATTTGGAGGTTTAAGCTTCAGGGCTTGGGGGTCGCGGAGGTTTAGGGGCTTGAGGGTTTAAAGTTTAGGGTTAGGGTTTAGGGTTTGGGGTTTAGGGTTTAGAGTTTAGTTTAGGGTTTGAGGCTTAGGGTTTTGAGACTTATGGAAGATTGGATATGTTTGCCGTTTAAAGGCATAAAGACTAGATGGCCTCAACCTCGCGTTGCGCCGATTCCTGTTCTACGCTGGTTCGGAAACAATTGCGTAGATATTTCTAAAAAGAGCTTCTCTTGAAGGAAGCAAGGTTAAAAAGGCTTCTCTTGAAGGAAACAAACCTAGTATTCCGGACAATTAGATCCTACAATAACCTGGGTTCCACCCGAACCCGAAGCCCCACAAAACCCTAAACCCTGCACCCTATAACCCTAAACCCTAAACCCTAAACCCTAAACCCTAAACCCCAAACCCTGGACCGCCTAAACCCTAAACCCGAAGCCCTAAGAGGCTCTGGCCCATTGGCGCATGAGCTGCGAGGACGCCTCTACATCAGCTGGTCGGATGCACCCTCCATGGCCTGGACGTAAAGCAGTTCGGGGGACTTTGTTGGGTTTAGGGTTTAGGGTTTAGGGTTTAGGGTTTAGGGTTTAGGGTTTAGGGTTTAGGGTTTAGGGTTTAGGGTTTAGGGTTTAGGTAGTCATTTTTTTTTGTTGGGGGGGGGGGGGGGGTTTGGCTTTAGGGTGCTAGGGTTTTCGGGCGGTTTAAGGTGTTTGGGTGTTCAGGGGGTGTTCGGGCTTTGGGGTGTTAGAGCCGTCGGGGTTTTGAGGTTTGGGGGTTAAGATCCCTGAATCCTAAAGCTTACATACTCCTGATCAAGACAGCCCACAAAAAGGTACAGGGTTTAGGGTTTTTCTGGATTTAGGGCTTTTCTGGATTGGGCGTTTCTGGCTTAGGTCTTACCTCGGACTCTATTTACCTACAGTTTAGTCGTAGGGTTACAGGGCGCCGCGGGAAAATTGGCCTTGCCGGGGATCGACCGGATCGATGAAGGATGCCTTCAGTTGGCAAATTTAAATGAGATTGGGGGTTAGCAGCCCTTAATGACTTACGGTTGAATTCTCAAGGGCATGGGGCCTTGAAGACCCTAAACCCTGCAGGTTTCGGGATCCACGACCCAATGAAGGTCATAACGAGCTCGTATCCAAAAGAAAGCCAGTATGTTTTGCGTCTGCCCCTAGGGCCTGCTCACTTTGGGCCTTTGGAGCTTGGAATGGGCCTTTGGAGCTTGGAATGGGCCTGTTGGGCCTTTGGACCTTTAGGCCTTCGGCCCTTTGGGCCTGTGCCTTGAGGCCTTGGGACCTCAAGCCTTAGCCGTAAACCCTAACATCTTTGCCAAGCGAAGACGGCGCTGGGGCCACGGCCTCTCCCGGCACCGCGCGGACGCGGAAGTCCAGATCATGCAGACCTGGGGATTGGGAAAGGTTGACGGGTTTAGTGGTTTGGGGTTTGGGGCTTGGGGTCTGATGACCTCGGGCCTAGTGTGAACGAGCGAAATGAGGCGCCTATTTTGTTGGGGTGGAGGTTCCGTATTAGGGACAGAGGACTAAACCCCCGCTTAGACCCCGAGAACTAACGTGGACCTTCAACTTTAAGACCCTAAACCCTAAACCCTAAACCCTAAACCCTAAACCCTAAACCCTAAACCCTAAACCCTAAACCCTCTGGCGTCTCCGAGGCAGCGGCTGCAAGGATACCCGGCACCTCTGCACGGGGACGGGAGGGGCGCTTAGAGCCGCCTGAGGGTTTGGTTTTTCTGGGGTTTAGGATGGGTTTAGGGTTTAGGGTTTAGGGTTTAGGGTCAGGGTTCAGGGTTTAGGGTTTAGGGTTTAGGGTTTAGGGTTTAAGGGTTTAGGGGTTTTCGGGTTTAGGGTTTAGGGTTTGGAAAGCTCTAAGCCCTCAACTCGAAACCCTGAATCTCTAGACCCTGAACCCTGAAATCTCCAGGAAACCCGAGAGCCAGGGCTGTCTGCAGACATGGCGCAGTCGTAGGGGCATTGCAGCCCTGCCTGCCAATGTAGGATTCAGTGAGGGTATATGGTTTAGGGATAGGACTCGGAGTTTAGTGTACCACATCACCAGGAAACACCATTTTTTAATATAGCCATTCTCTAGACCCTCTGTGCCCCCTGATTCGCACGATGGAGTCCCTCAACCCTAGGCCCATGATGTCTGCGGCGAGTTGATGCCCTTAGGCCATGTCATTAAGTTTAGGATTTCTGGTTTAGGCTTCACACCCTCAGGCCGTATGATTTGGCCACAATGCTCGACAAAGTCTGTGCGGGGGGAGGGTGGGGGATGGCTTCGATCATGATCAGCCCAATTTGAGCCCCACTTTTTCCACCTTCCCGAACAGGCCGAAACAAGAACACCCACGAACTCTACATCACCCTAGACTCTACCTCAGCCGACCTGCAATGCGGGCCTACGCTGTCCTTCTTCCCCCCCCAAAATCGGGAAACTGCTAGGCTTTGGAAGTGCAACCTAAGAAGAAGGAGTCCTACTGCAAGTTCTAAACCCCCAAGCCAAAGTCTCTACAGGATGACTCCGATCTCTACAGGATTCTTGGCTTCAAAAGCCCTCGGCGTACTTGTACTTACAGTGCATTCGAATGGGGCGTGAGGGAACGTCAGAGCAACAAAAGCTCCAAGCCCCGAAGTCCAAGAGCTGTGAGCGACAGGGAAACGCCCAGGCGCCGTGTTACTTCGGAGGTCCTGAACCCCAGGCCCCGAAAACTAAACCCAACAAAGTTGAACCCGAGCCGCTGTGGAGCGAAGCCCACCCTAGACCCAAAACCCAAAACATAAAACCCAACACCCCCAAACCCTAACCCTAAACCCTAAACCCCAAACCCTAAACCCGAAACCCAAAAGGAGGCCTTCTTCAGGGACCTCCTAACCACCGGCGCCCTCGAAGACGCCACGGCCACCGCTGAGGCCAAAGTGCTGGCCTAAAGGGGTTTAGGGCTTAGGGTTTTAGGGTTTTAGGGTTTTAGGGTTTTAGGGTTTTAGGGTTTTAGGGTTTTAGGGTTTTCGGGTTTTAGGGTTTAGGGGTTAGGGTTTAGGGTTTAGGGCTAGGGTTTAGGGTGGAGGGGTTTGGGCGTTAGGGTGTTTAGGGGTTGAGGGTTGATAGGTGTTGAGGGGGTTTTGGGTTTTAAGGTGTTTAGGGTTTAGGGGGCTAAGAGGCTAAGGGCCTCAGAGTTTCGGGTTTCGGGTTTAAGGATTTGGTTTTAGGGTTTCGCTTTTCGGGGTTTAGGTGTTCAGGGTGTAGGGGTTTAGGGTTTAGGGTTAGGGGTTTGGGGTGTAGGACCTTTAGATGGAGGTTTAGGGGTTCGCCGCGTAAGCCCCAAAGAAGCCGCGGCCCTTAACTTGCCCAGCCGCAATTCAGGCTTTGGGGTCCTAGCGTTTAGGGTTTAGGGTTTAGGGTTTGGGGTTTAGGGGTTTAGGGTTTAGGGCGTATAGGGTTTAGGGCTTAGGGGTACCGAGCTTTCATTCCTCTAGCATCCAACCCTCCGTCGCCATCCCGCGAGATGGGGGCCAAGTGTGGACATTGGGGTCCACAGGGCTTTTAGGGTTCACAGGCTGCTGAGGTCCTTATGTCCTCTCACCTCCAGGCCCTAAACCCTCCCCAAGCCCTAAGCCCTCAGCCCTGAACCTGAAACCATAACCCTAGACCCTAAACATCTACCTCAAACCCCAAACCCCAAACCCCAAGCCCCAAGCCCCAAGCCCCCACCCCAAACCCCAAACCCGAAACCCGAAACCCGAAACCCGAAACCCGAAACCTAAACCCTAAACCCTAAACCCTAAACCCTAAACCCTAAACCCTAAACCCTAAACCCTAAACCCTAAACCCTAAACCCTAAACCCTAAACCCTAAACCCTACGTAAACCCTAAACCCTACAGGTGCTCATGATTTTTGACCCTGGGGCTCCCAGCACAGGCAGACACTGGCCGTGCCGAAGTCCGGAGGGGCGCCCTGTGAGGCAGTGCCACCATCGGCCCAGGGTCTTGCAGCCGGGGCCTGTTTGGGGTTTAGGGTTTAGGGTTTAGGGCTTGGGGTTTAGGGTTTAGGGTTTAGGGTTTGGGGTTTAGGGTTTAGGGTTTAGGGATGCGGGGCCAAGGGTCTTGCAGCGGGGGTCGGTCATGTGTGGAGGATGTTGAGGGCTTTTGGGGTTAGGGTGGGCTTTGAAAGGGTTGACGTTTCAGGGCTGAGGATTTAGGGCTTACAGGGTTGAAGGTGCTGGGTACCTTTTTTTTGTGTCAGACTCTTCAGAAACTAGTTCGTTTTAAGTACATCGGTGATAGGAGGCGTTGGGAGGTTTAGGGCTAAGGGCGGGTCTAGGAAATTACAAGAAAATCAACCTGAAGAGTAGATGAAACGATCTACTTCAGGTCCGAGACAATAGAACCAACTTCTGGGGATCTTCTGCACGGGCCGTCAACCATACCAGCAAGAGCATTTGGACACTACTTACATTGGGGTTTATATAGGGTTTAGAGTTCAGGGTGTGGGGTTTGGGGCTTAGGGTTCAGGGCCAACACATGATCTGCTCATAACTCATGATCTCTTTCCCCCCCCCCCCCTAAACCCTAAACCCTAAACCCTAAACCCTAAACCCTAAACCCTAAACCCTAAACCCTAAACCCTAAACCCCCCCGCCCATCCCCTCCAAACGGATGGTCACCTTTTCTCATGACACGGGCACGAGAAGTTGTTGTCAAACACCTCCATGGCAGCATGAGAGCCGGAACCCGCGCATGCCCTCCCGAAAGTGGAGATGATGGTTTAGGGTTTAGGGGTTTATAGGGTGTATAGGGTTCATAGGGTTTATAGGGTTTATAGGGTGTATAGGGTTCATAGGGTTTATAGGGTTCATAGGGTTTATAGGGTTTATAGGGTTTAGACGGTTTAGAGTTTGAAAGCCTAAGCCCTAAACCCCCAAATCCAAGAAACCCGAAATTCTCATTCTGGGCCTCGCAGACGGAAGATTATGGGCTCCGGCTCCATCTGCCATCACGGGTGTACAGTTTAACTCGGAACGGCGTGCCCTGGATACTTCAGAACTCGACTTGGAGAAAATTCAGAAGTGGCGAAGGGAAGATCGTCCCAGGCGCCCAGGTGCGTCTGCTGAACGCGCCTTCCCCGTGTTCATCGCCGCTCCTAGTGGCGGCATTCTAAAGTGCGGGCTGGCATGGAAAATGGGAGGTCGGATGAAACCAATGCAGCGACAATATCCTCTGCACTTCATACATCCTTCCCAATGCCTCGGGATTGCAGCAAGCCCTACGTGCGGGACATTGGCCCGTCCCAGCGGAGAGCTCCTTGACATGGCGCGGCAAGGTATTGGGTACACGATCCGAATTTTAGGGTTTACCCTAAGGCTCCAAAAAGCCCAAAGTAGGTATTATTTACAGACTTTAGACCCCAATGTAGGTGTTATTTGTATACTTGGAGCCCTAGGGTTTATGTGGTCCGCAAGGTGGTTCCTCCATCCAAGCATGACCAGACAACAGCGCCAATCAAGGCGATGGTCAGCCGAATCGGAAGTCAGACTTGTACCATGTTTAAGGTTTAGGGTTTAGGGTTTAGGGTTTAGGGTTGAGGGTTTGCGGGAAGATGTCCGACCACCCAAGAGCCCCATCTGCTCTTCGCTTCATTTCGCAGTGCCCAATTTCGGCCCTGCAGGTGTAGCCAAGGACAGCGGTTTCATAGGAGGGGGCTTTAAGGGGTGTATGTAAGCCAAGATTCCCTAATACTCCCCACTACTCGCTAAGGCTCCCGAAGTTTTCCCAAGGTTTTCAAGGTAACTAGCCCCCATGAACCCCCCTCCCTTAAGAGCCCGATAAAGCTGGCTCTACTGAAGAGGATTACAGTTTTACTTCCCCAAGCACCGCACCACCCAAGGCCTCCACCGACTGCTCCAAAGGACGGTCTTTCTTGGGTCCTCCCTCGCTGCGCAGCCACCTTGAAACTGAACTTCATAAGCATGCCCCGGGGCACGAGAAAAGCCGGATGACACCAACAGACAGGATCCCTTCCAGATCCCTACCGCTGGCATCCTCTACATGACCTTAAGAACCCCGAACCAACTTGTTTGTAGGTTAACTAAAACTCCAATAACGGGTTTTGCAACCAGAACCTACAAACAAGTAGGTTTTGGGGTTCTTAAGGCAGAACCTCTGCACTGAAGTCATCCATCAAATTGTTGAGGGCGTGGCTCTGACATGCGTGTCACTTGAGCTCCACCCAATATGACGCTCGTGCCAGGACACACGGATTGCGAAGCAACAGCCACTGCTTGCTAACTAAAAACCTTAAAACCCTTGAAACCCTAACCCTAAAACCTTGAAACCGCCAACCCCAACCCTAAACCCTAAAGCTCTTAGAATCCAGAAAGCCTTGACTTGAGGCGTAAACGACACCGCGCACCCTACTCTCAAACTCCAAGCCCAAACCCCAAACTCCAAAGCCACCATTCCCCATGGTTTAGGGTTTAGGGGAAATCACCATTCCAAATGGTTTAGGGTGTAGAGTAAAGCCACCATTCCCAATGGTTTAGGGTTTAGAGTTTAGAGTTTAGGGTTTACGGCCCTGTCTTCGCAATTTTTTGCGCATGGGCTCGGGCCCAGTATCTGCAGCTGTTTCTATTGCCGGGGTTCGGGTTTAATCCCTTGCACCCGGCGTGCTGTCGAGGAAACGGACAGACATTGTATGCATAGGCCGACGGGTCTGGTGCCACTCCTGCGCATTGAAAATACAAGTGCTACTACTGACTACGGGAGCCTGCAGCAGGGTGTAGCGGGGCTACCTTCCAGCTTGTTTTCGAGAGAACACCTAACCTCACATCCTCGCACAAAGTACCCGTACCCGAACATAGACATTATCCTGCTCAATTCGCTTCCCTCGACCCTAAGCCTTGAGCCTTCGTAACTCATCCGGGAGCCATAAACCCTGAACCCACACGGCGGTACCCGCTACAGGTCATATAAGTTGTAGTGCCAAACGGCCTCTTTCCGAATGCACTACTTTCCATCGGGCAGCAAGAACTCCTTCAACAGCAAACGTGGTTTATCGTTTAGGTTTGGCCGAAACCCTAAGTCCCTAAACTCAAACCGTTCAATCAAACTGTTCAATTTCGATCAAAGCATGCACTCTAAGCGGAGGTATGAAAGGACTGCTGTCTCGAGAGATGTACGGAAATCTAGTAGATGCATAGTCTTACGTTCTAGACAGAATGTCATGCTGGGAGCTTTCGCTGCGTTGTAGGAAGAATCGCGTTAGACTTCAAGCTCCATCACGTGGCGGAGTGCGACGACCTTCACCTTCAGGGGCATGAGAGCAGGAATTAGATTGGTTGGTTTGTATGGGGTTTGGGGTTTAGGGTTTAGAGTTTAGGGTTTAGGGTTTATATAGGGTTTATCGGGTTTAGGGTTTGGGAGTCTAGGGTTTAAGGGTCCTTGCACCCTTAAAAAGTCTGAGCATCCCAAAACCATTTCCTATCACCGTAGCCGGGGGTAATATTGAGGAGCCTGTCTAGTGTTTCAGGGTATAGGTTTATATCTGATAGTTCGAGGGACACCAGCGGGGTTGCCATTTTAGCAGGGTTCCTAGGATGGCCCTGAAAAACCCTCTGAACAACTTTTGCCGTACGTGATGCTCTTTAGCCCAGGAAGGGAAACTTAAAGATGTCCCAAGGCCCTACCGAGGTGAGGGATTTAGGGTTTAGGGTTTAGGGTAGAGGGTTTAGGGCCCAGGGACTTCCGCCATCAGCATCACCTGACCCTGAACCGGGGGCGCGGGGTGGATCTAATTCTTGTGCACCACACACAAGGGTTTAGGGTTTAGGGTTTTAGGGGTTTTAGGGGTTTTAGGGGTTAGGGTTTAGGTTTAGGGCAACTTGCAACACCACACTCAACAGCCCCTTCTGTCTTCTTTATGGTTTTCAGGTACTGGAGAGCTTTGATCAACCCAAGTAACCCTAAACCATAAATATGCTCCTAACCCCTAAACCCTAAACCCTAAATCCTAAACCCAGAAAAGACCTCAGTAGTGCCACCTGACCCTGCAACAGGGCAAGGACGTTCGCGTGAGAGTCGAACTTGTCATTTGCCTGTGCAGGGTTTAGGGTTTAGGGTTTTTGGGTTCAGGATTTAGGGTTTAGGGTTTTTTAGGGTTTAGGGTTTGGGGTTTAGGGTTTAGGGCTTAGGGTTTAGGATTTAGGGTTTAGGTAGGGTTTAGAGTGTAGGGTGTACATAGGGTGTGGGGTTCAGGGTAGCTGTAGCTTGTTTTTGCATATAGAGGTCCCTTTCGAGAGTTCGCAGTCGCCATAAACGAGTAGAAGCATTTCGAACTTCGAGCGGCAATGCTCTGTAAGCTGAATCACCCAAGGTACATGGTCAGTTGTCGAATGTGATGTCCTGGAGAGTCTACAGACCCCAACTGCCCTGATCCCTAAACCATGCTTAAAGAACTTTGTGTGTGCGCATGTGTGTGCTCTTGCGGCTTACATGGAGGTTCTTGGTACTTATTAACCAATTCTAACACACTTGACTCGGAACGCAAGGGCCTTTGCAATCTGCAGCGCCGTCCTCCCCCGCGAGGTCTTCTGATCTGGATCTGCCTGTGCATCCGTAGCGTTTAGGGTTTAGGGTTTAGGTTTAATTAGGGTTTAGGGTCATTGGGGCTTTGTCAAGGCAGAAAGAAGGCGGGGTGCAGGAAAGGAAGCAATGGAACACAGAGCTTTTTGACGGCAAACCTCAGACTGTTGCACTTAGGGTTTAGGGTTTAGGGTTTGGGGTTTGGGTTTAAGGGGTATTCAATAAACTCCGCCCCAAACTCAACACCTTGGGCGCGCACTGCTGTCAACGTCACCACCTCACCGCCACCATGACCACCAACATAGCCGAAACACACCTACGCAGAGGTCCCCACTCATGACCCAACTTGGCAAGCACCCCTAAACCCCATAATCCCCAACCCCCAAAAATCCCTAAACCCCAATGTCCCTAAGCCCTAAAACTCATCCCGAAACCCTGGAATCCCAAACCCCGTTCATCCCCCATCCGGATACTTCCTGCCGAAATCCACCCTAAACCCTAAACCCTACACCCTGAAACCTTAAACCCCGCTTGCGCTCGCGCCTGCGCGGCGAGGAGCATGCGGAGCACCTCACAATCCCCCAGCGCTGCGGCCGCGTGGATGGGATAGATCGTCTGCCATCCAAGGGCTCATAAGTCTCTAGGGCTTTTGAGGGTTGAGGGTTGAGGGTTGAGGGTTGAGGGTTGAGGGTTGAGGGTTGAGGGTTGAGGGTTTAGGGTTTAGGGCGTCTCGCCGCGCCGCGCAGTAGATGTCATGCAGAGATGGCGCCCCAACACACCCAGGGGGTGTGAGGGGGCGGCATATGTCGCGGCGGCGTATATGGAAGTTAGAGCCACCACAACCAGAAAGGTTGGGTTGTTTTATTTTTCCCACCCCCTGCTTACGCAGGCATCCACCCAACTTTTCTCCTTTTAGGGTTTCGGTCTAACGCCCTAAATTCCCACTTCCCACCCCCATGCTTTGATCGGTTGGGTAGGAGGTTGCAGGCTGTGAGGGTCAAGGGGGGGAGGGGGCGAGGGGGGGGGTACATGCGGGGGGTCAGGGGGGTGAGGGGGGGCAGTAAAGGCCAGAGGGGGGGGGGAAGGGCGGCCAGGGGAATAGGGCGAGGGAGGGTGAGGCCAAGGCAGGGGGCCAGGGGGGGGGGGGGGGAGGGCGGGAGGCCAGGGAGGGAGGGAAGGGGGGGGGGGGGTCAGGGGTCAGGGGCGGCCAGGGAGGGGTCAGGGACCGGCATCAGCAAGTCCAAGCGCTGGTGTTAGTCGCTGTCGGGTGTAGTGCTGGGTCCAGGCACCTAGAAAAGGGTGGGTACGGCCTAAGCAGGCCTGGGTGGGAATTTAGGGGGTTCGTGCAGGGTTTGTAGACAGTTTTATGAAGGGTTTATGAGGGCTTTTGGGGCTTTCAGGGTTATGGCTAGGGGTTCAGAAGGGTTTTGGGGTTTACATGCGGGTTTAGTGAGGGCTTTTAGGGTTTTAGGGTTAAGGGTTCATAAGTTTTTGGGTTTTGGGATGCTCTGAGGGTACTGCAGCTCTTCGGTTGCTTTCAAAAATTATGATTTGCAAAACGAAAGCCAACCTCGAACAATTCCGCGCTGCAACACTCAGTGGGGTCTATAGAAATGGGCACCCAGGGACTTCTTCTGGATGCGTGGAATGCGTAAACCCTACAATGATCTCAACCCTAAACCCTAAACCCAAAACCCTAAACCCTAAACCCCTAAACCCCTAAAACCCTAAACCCCTAAACCCTCGTTGCGAGCGCTGGGTGTAGTTCTCAACCTTTCATGGTGGCTCATCTGGGCCGGTTGCAAGGAGTCACGCCTTAGGGTCTGGGGTTGAACTATCGGGTCTGGGTGTATCGGGTGTTTTTGGGTTTTTCGGCTTCTTCGGGTTCTTTGGTGTTTTTCCGCCTGAGAGAGTGTAGCGTTGAGGATTTAGGATTTAGGCAAGCAAGCCGCTCACTTGGAAACCCCAAGGATATGCCCACGGACAGCCGATCCGTGGATCATTTCCCAGGGAGGGGGGGTTAGGGTTTAGGGTTTAGGGTTTAGGGTTTAGGGTTTAGGGTTTAGGGTTTAGGGTTTAGGGTTTAGGGTTTAGGGTTTAGGGTTTAGGGTTTAGGGTTTAGGGTTTAGGGTTTAGGGTTTAGGGTTTAGGGTTTAGGGCCAGTTTAGGGTTTAGGGTTTAGGGTTTAGGGTTTAGGGTTTAGGCTTGACGGTTGAGGGTTGAGGCTTGAGGGATGTGAGAGGGGCCTTAACAACACCCGGAACGCTTCAGACTCTGCTCCCGCCTGCTTCCTCCAACCGAAGCAGCCGCTGGAACAGCGGGGCTCCGACAAGTCACTGGAGAAGCGATGGGCCTCAAGGGGGGGGCTGCCCTGAAGCCTCTGAAGCCCTGAAGCCCTGAAGCCCTGAAGCCCTAAAGCCCTAAGGCCTCTGAAGCCCTGAAGCCCCCTAAGCCCTAAAGCCCTGAAGCCCTGAAGCCCTTAAGGGCCCTAAAGCCCCAAGGCCTGAAGGGCCCTAAACCCCCTGAAACCCCAAAAACCCTAGAACCCCCCAAAAAAATCATCAAACTCTAACAAGGTCTTTAGGATTAGGGGTTATAGGGTTTCAGGCTTTTGGGCTTTGGGTTTTGCAAAGAAATGTCGGGTTCTAGGAGTTTACAAACTTCCGGCAGAGAAAATAGAGGTTTTCCTCCTAAAGCAGAGAAAACAACAATTTCTTAGTCAAATCCTTCCCCCCCCCCCCCCCCCCCTAGCAAAAAAACTCCAAAAACATCGCAAAAAAATTACGCCCCTCACGAAATCCTGAAAGCCCTGCAACCTCAAGCCCTAAAACCCTAACACCCTACAACCCAAACAACCTTAAACTCTAGCATGGTTTTAGGGTTTCAGGGTCTTCGGGTTTTAGGGTCTTCGGGCTGAAAAAGGTCTATGTTCTAGGCTTCTAGGTTTTAGGGCTTTGGGATTTCCAGGTCTTTAGGGGTTTTCGGGCCGAAGTTCTATGGCATTGAAAAGCAGCCCCTGGTTCCCCAAGCAGTGCCTCCAGGAAATGTTGGAGCCTCTCCTGTCTCTGCTGCTGCCACAGCTGCCTCTTGGATTTTGACCGGACCTGCCGACGACAAAAAAAATCCTGAGGGCTGCACAGTCGTCTTCTTCAAGGACCCGTGGTTACACGTTTCTACCAAAAGGTCCCCTCAACCTGCCCCTCCCCCTCGCAAACAAAAAAAACTATCAAGACGTAACCTGCCCCTCACCTCCCAAACAGAACACACGAAAGCAATTTAGAGTTTAGGGTTTAGGGTTGAGGGTTTAGGGTTTAGGGTTTAGGGTTGATTTCTGGATTCGGGGTAGGTTGGAACCCTCTTCGGCGCCTCTCGGGGTGGCAGCTTTCAGTTGAAGGCGGAGGTGCAAAGGTGGTGCCGGCTTCGCTTTCAATACGAAGCGCTTGGGGCATTCAACAGGGGTTTAGGGTTTATTTAGGGTTTAGGGTTTAGGGTTTAGTGTTTAGGGTTTAGGGTTTAGGGTTTACAAGGACAAGAGCCAGAGCAATAGCGATGCCGATAGCAAGAAGGAACTTTAGCAATTGCAGTAGCAACAGCAAGAGCGAAAACACTAACAGCAAGAAGAGTAGCAAGATAAAAAGAAATAGCAACAACCATACAACAAAGAAGAGAAGGAAGGACCCTAGCAGTACTGGCACGCAACCTGAATAAGAGGGCCTACAGTCCATTCTTCTAGGGTTTAGCGTTTAGGGTTTAGGGTTAGGGTTTAGGGTTTAGGGTTTAGGGTTTAGGGTTTAGGGTTTAGGGTTTAGGGTTTAGGGTTCAGGGTTTAGGGTTTAGGGTTTAGGGTTTAGGGTTTAGGGTTTAGGGCATCTAGGGCATCTAGGACTCTCAACTGCCCCCAAGGCAAGGCCGTGGCCTCGCAGAGCTCCTCGACGGCTTCGAAGAGCGAGTGGGCCGGGAGAGGTGGCGCTTGCCCCGGGAGACTCATCTCAGGGGCCTCTTGTGAAGACCTCAAGCCCCTAAACCCTAAACCCTAAACCCTAAACCCTAAACCCTAAACCCGAAACCGGAAACCCTAAACTCATCTCAGGGGCCTCAATACAACTCCCGAAGCCGTGCCCAGCTTGAGAGAAAGATGGCCAGCGCACAAGTGCCATGAACCCCTGTGAAGCTGGAACCCTAGCCCCCCTACGCCATATTTCTGGTAGGGGTTTAGGGTTTAAGGGTTTAGGGTTTGGGGGTTTAGGGGTCTAGGGGTTTAGGGGTGTAAGGCTTTGAGTAAGAACACACAAAGTGGCAGGCGTCAAGGTTCATGGCCGCTGGGAGGGAAGGGCGTTCGCAGGACATGACCGACATCCGCAGGGCCTGCGCGTGGCTTATGCAAAACAGCTGTGCTGGTCTTGCGGTCGGAAGCTCACTGCAAACCCTAAACCCTGAACCCCAGACCCCAAACCCTAAGCCCCCCGACCCTGGGAGCCCTACAAGTTCCTGACATGATGCTTGCTCTTCGTAGGGTTAAGGGTGATGTTAGGCACACCTACTTCCCTATAATTCCCTCAAAAAGGAAGGGGGGGGGCTCTATAACCTTAAGGGTGAGGTTAGGTACACCTACTTCCCTACACCTAACCCTAAACCCTAAACCCTAAACCCTACAACTCCCTTGTAAAGGAAGGGGGCACCCTGTAACTTTGAGCCGGCGGTACCCGGTCTTCAGCAGCATGGCTCCGCAAGGGCTCAAAAGGCAAGATGGCGGGCTTCAAAGACACCGGGATGCGAGTTCATCTGCTATTTTTTACATACTACAGCTCTCTCTAGCTGAGTAGCGATAGATACCTACTACTGCTCTCTACAACTCTCAGAATTTCAGTTTTGAATGAATCATGGTGACACTTTGGCTTTGCGCACCCTCGCGCGGGGCCTCTTCCAAGCACAGGGCTTGCAAACCTTGGTCACCGAACGCCCTCTAAACCCTAAACCCTAAACCCTAAACCCTAAACCCTAAACCCTAAACCCTAAACCCTAAACCCTAAACCCTACACGCTAAACCCTAAACCCTAAACCCTAAACCCTATACCCTATACCCTAAGCCTACACCGCATTGCCGGGACATCCTCCACCTCGGTGCTTCTGAAGGCGTGAAACGCTGCGGCAGGTTGCACTTCCGACGCCCTATTGAGGCCTTTGAACCCCTTGAGCCCTCCAAACCCGAAACCCTAAACCCTATAAACCCTAAACCCTAAACCCTAAACCCTAAACCCTAAACCCTAAACCCTAAACCCTAAACCCTAAACCCTAAACCCTAAACCCTAAACCCTAAACCCTAAACCTACGGGTTGGGAGGCTGGGTGCCCTGGAACAAGCCCTGAAGCTAAGTAAGGACTGCCATCGGGCATTAGGGCTTGGGAGCTTTGGGGTCTTCAGGGCTTTAGGGTTTAGTGTTTGTAGGGTTTAGGGTTTAGGGTTTAGGGTTTAGGGTCTTCTAGGGTTGTGGGTCTAGGGTTCAAGCTTCTCTTGGATCATGTGAGGTTTGGGGTTTAGTTGTTCCATGGTATACATGCCCTAAACCCTAAACCCTAAACCCTAAACCCTAAACCCTAAACCCCTACACCCTAAACCCTAAACCCCAAACCCTCAGGCTT
>CAJNDS010001735.1:67500-107500 GCA_905221605.1 Symbiodinium natans
AGATCTAAACCCGAGCATGACCCCTACACCACAAGCCTTTGGACCCTAAACCCCCCGAAGCCCCTAAACACCCTAAACCCTAAACCCCCTAACCCTAAACACAAGACCCCTAAACCCCCAAACCCTAAACCCTAAACCCTAAACCCTGTAAAACGAAGAAAACCTTGCAAGTCTCAAGGCCCTCCACTGCGGCCAAGGCGCATGGCCTGCTCACAGGCCTGGTCGGTGAACAGCGGCATTGTCTCCTGTCATGTGGTAGGAGGTTTAGGGTTTAGGGTTTAGGGTTTAGGGTTTAGGGTTTAGGGTTTAGGGTTTAGGGTTTAGGGTTTAGGGTTTAGGGTTTAGGGTTTAGGGTTTGGGTTAGGGGTTTAGGGTTCAGGGTTGAGGGTCTGCGGGTTTTGAGGTTGAGGTTTGGGATGGGATTTGCTAGGGCTTTAGGGTTTAGAGGTGTTCCCCAAATTAGACATTAGGGCTTAGGGTTTTGGATTTTGGGTTGTGGGGTTGAGAACCCTCAACCGCTGCCAGTCTAGGCCAGCCAAGACTTTGGACTCAACCCTAAACCCTAAACCCTAAACCTAAACCCCTAAGCCCTGAAGCATCCTACCTCCGACAGCGGGTGGTGCATGGACATGTGGTAGCCGCTGACGTACCAATGCCTGAGGGCGCTTTGATTTAGAAAGTTAGTTTAAGGGGTTTAGGGGTTTAGGGGTTTAGGGGTTATAGGGGTTTCGGGGTTTAGGGGTTTAGGGGTTTTAGAGGTTTTAGGGGTTTAGGGGTTTAGAGGTTCTAGGGGTTTAGGGGTTTTAGGGGTTTTAGGGGTTTAGGGGTTTAGGGGTTCAGGGGTTTAGGGGTTTAGGGGTTTTAGAGGTTTTAGGGGTTTAGGGTTTAGAGGTTTTAGAGGTTTTAGAGGTTTAGGGGTTTAGGGGTTTAGGGGTTTAGGGGTTTAGGGGTTTAGGGGTTTAGGGGTTTAGGGGTTTAGGGGTTTAGGGGTTTAGGGGTTTTAGGGGTTTAGCGTCTAGGGTCTCCAAGTAGCAAGGGATTCTGTTGACAAATGCTCCATCAGGCTAGGCGGCCTTTTCACACATTCCTCACCCATGCATGTGAGTGCCCGAAGATGTCATGCAAAAAGTGCGGCCCTCCCATCGTGACCTCCTTCCATGTGCGCTGCCGCCCACGCATCTACTAGCGTTTAGGGTTTAGGGTTTGGGGTTTAGGGTTTGGGGTTCAGGGTTTGGGGTAACTGTCAGAAAAGGGTCAGAAAAGGGTTCAAACAAAGGCTGCTGGTGCCAGTAGCATGATGAGCGCTTGATTGACACACCAAGCTGGTTTCAGTTTTTGTCTGGACATAGATCTCAACAATCCCCGACATGTGTTTTTGCAATCAGGGGCTGCGCAAACTAGTGAGCAATGCCAACTTCGCACCTAGTCGTTGTTGCCAGAAAAAGAGCCTTAAGATTGCATGAGCATCTTGCCTGTGTGACGGCAGTGCATAGGCAAGGACAAAGAAACAAGGTTGAAATTCAGATGACGATGTTAAACATGATACAAGTTAACAAACATGAAAGACGGCAAGGTTGAGAAAAGAGATCTGCCCAAAATGAAGCAAGCCGCCCCTGGGCAATGATGTGCTGGAGGTCGATGTCGTCCTGAATCCCAAACACCCTCCCAAACCTTTGGCTTCCCTGAGCTCCCCCCCCCCCTCCCCCCAGGCTTCCTAGAGGGGATAGAATTAGGGGGGGATAAAGACCCTCTGAGTAAGGTTCTTGTTTAAGAGAGCCAGAAGAGGGTTAAGAAGGGTTCCGAAGGGTTCCCGTTTAAGGGGCCCCCTTGTCCTACCTGGGACTTTCCCTGAATCCCCCCCTTGAGTTTCCTCTAAGTTGACGCTAAGGCGGCTGATGACCGAGGGCAGAACCGAAAAAGCCCCAAACCCTAAACCCTAAACCCTAAACCCTGAACCCTAAACCCTAAACCCTAAACCCTAAACCCTAAACCCTAAACCCTAAACCCCCCCAGCTCTGATTAAGGCTAAGCAGCAAATGGCAAGCCGAGGTCGGGGTTGATCATGGCCGTGACGACCTCGGTCTTCGTGCGTGGGCTACGGACTTTTGGGGAACCCTAAAACGTACCCCCCCCCCCCCCCATATATACACCCTAAACCCTAAACCCTAAACCCCAAACCCCAAACCCCAAACCCTAAACCCTATAAACCCTGAACCCTGAAACCCCCAAAAATCCTAGGGGTTTAGGGTTTAGGACTCATCCTGCAGCCTAGACCGCCCCAAGCCGTTTCTTGGCAAAGCCACCGGCAAGCACAGCTTCTGCTCGCTCATGCCGACCTCAGATTTTAGGAGGTCTGCTTTAACTGATTTGTTTCTAATCTGTTTATTGATTTACTTAAAGTAAAACAAAATAGTGCACGATACGGATAGGAGGAACCTCATGGCTTCGGTTCAGGGTTTAGGCGGTTTAGGGCGTTTAGGGCGCAAGGTCCGAATCCCTAAGCCCTAAAGCCTAAAGTCCCTAAAGCGAGGGCTTTGTTAGGGCGCGGGTGCAGGGGTTGGAATTATCTTTTGGGATTCTGGCGGCAGGCGTCAGCATGTTGGGGGCCTTTGGGGGCTTCAGGTGCTTCTGGGAGCTGGTTTGGCTCGGGACGTTCTCTGAATTCACTGCAGGCTCATTCTATGAAGGAGCAATCCACCGGTACTGGTAGGCGCCGGCCATCCACCGAAATCACCCATAAACCCGACAAGCTTCCAGTGAGAGTCCTCGTTGACCGGACCTGCTGCATATTCATGACGTTTGAACATGGGGAACTGGAAGGAGCCATCATTGCATCCAAAACCGCAGTGTCTGCTCAAATCCATGAACCCATTCAGGATCCTGATCATGTGTGCAGTCGAGGTTACGACCCAGAAGGGAACCGTGGTGATGTAGTGGGTTGGGGTCTTGCTGTGGGAGACGCACGCGCATTCTTGTGCGTGTCTGCGGTGCTCGCCAGAATCGCGCGCACGCACGTGTCCAGTGGCAGGCCGCGTGACCTTGGAGGGGGTGTGCACACAATCGTGCCCTTGCACATGAACTCGCTCGCGATACCCAGCCGCTGTCTGCGTTTGTCATCCTTGTAGTGTACGGTCAAGACTGTGCGCATGCCCAGTCCCCTTTTGGGTCTTAACCTCGACCGCATACATGATCACGATCCTGAAAGGGTTCATGGGTCTCATCAGCATATTGGTCACAGCGCTCCTCCGGTCCGTCGACGTCCTCGCTGAAAGCGTTCGTTCGACTCTCCAGTTGGTCGGCAGCACGAGCGGGAGAGGGATGCACCCATGAACCCCCGCGAGCAAAGATGTCCTGAGAAGACCTGTACTGCCCGACGCCACGAAATGCGACGCGGTCGCACGCGCGTGACCAACGTCGGCCACGGGCCTGAATGAGCACAGCCATGGCTTGACTGCCGCCCAGAATACTGGCCAGTACTTCTGCCAGGCAGACGGCAATGTGCGCCACTGGGCTGCTGAGAGTTCCCTTCTTGAAAGCGGCAACCACTCTTGGCGGAGCAGACCAGCAACGAGCCTCGGCTTCCCAACGCAGGCTGCAACGTCAGCCGGCGACACCATGGCGCCAAACAACGGCCCCAAACGCGTCTCCTTGAGCTGTCTCTTTGGAGCTTCCTTTGGCTTTGGTACCTTCTTTGGCTGCCTGGCTGCTGGGGGCTGTCCTCGCTTCGAATTCCTCTTTTGGGAAGTCAAGGGTGGAACTGAAGGGGCGAGTCGCAGCGGCGCTTCTGGGCATTTCTGCTGCTCTATACAGGCAAGATAGCACATTGCCCAAGCCGGCACGTCGACTGCAACGCCGTCGTCCGAGCCACATTGGGAGTCCTCCTGCCTGTGCTGGAATTGGCAGAGGTAGGTCGGTAAAAGCTCGAACTCCCTTTGATCTATGGTGGGCAGATCTCTCCTTGAAGAAGAATACCCCGCATTGCTTCGCCACCGTGGTCGTGACAAGGTGGGGCTAAGTCCATCGCTTCCCCCACTGGTGTCGATGCACCTGCTGCATTGAAGATAAACGTTCCGTCGCGAACGGTAGACAAGAACGAATCGAGCGAGGCTGTGGCCCGGGAGCTCGTCCTCAGTCCTCGTGCTGAAGGCTCGGAAACGGTGCTGACATCTAGGAGGCCTCGAACTTGGACCAAGAAAACCTGCAGGATGTCATGATGCAAGTCGATGTCGACCTAACAGCGTGGTTCCCGGGCATTTAGCCAACTGTACATTCTACACCAGCACCACCACAGTACTATGACATACCATCCCAGAATCTACCATACTGGCACTACTATAGATATACCATGAATGCTTCGGTACGCAGGCGTGAGCGGCGGCTGTTCGCCAGTCGAGCCGCAGCGTCGAGGATGGTGAAGATCGACTTTCCGTCGACCTTGATGGACTTGAGTCCTGGAGCTTTCCGTATCTTCCCGTCACCCCTTGCACAAACAACAACCTAGCAGGGCCTAGCAACCCAACACACTCCCCCCCTTCCCCTCACTCCCACCTTCCTCCTCCCCCCCCCCCCTCTTCTCCCCTTCCCCCCCCTCCCCCTTCGCCCCCCCAAAGAAAGGATTGGGATGCACAGGAGGCGAGACCCACCTTCGCGGAGGAACGTCGCGACAGACATCTGGTTCCGGACCTCGGAAGCCGACAGCTAGGTCCAAAAGCCTGGAAACTGTGGGGTTTAGGACTGAGGGTCAAGAGTTCCAAAGCCGACTTCCAGGAAAGAGGTTATGATTCATAAGTTGCATCATCAGCAATATTTGTGCAATAGGAGCAGCTGCTTGGTCTTAAACTGTTTTGAAGTCCCCCAAAGGTAACAAGGTCCCCAAAGCCCAACATCATATAGCTCAAGGCTGCCGCCCTTTAGGGTTTAGGGTTTAGGGTTTAGGGCTTAGGGTTTAGGGTTTAGGGTTTAGGGTGCCGATGATGCCCCCGCCTGCTCCGCGTAGCCCTCCTTTCCAAGTCTCAGCAGCTTGTAGAACTGCACGTAGATGCCCTGAACACTCAGGGTTTAGGGTTTAGGGTTTAGGGTTTAGGGTTCAGGGTTTAGGGTTTAGGGCTTACCCTAAACCCTAAACCCCAAACCCCAAACCCTAAACCCGTTTCCGTTTCCGGCGGCTACAGGCCCCGAAAACCCTCCTAAGCCCTGCAGTATCGGGCAGGGCCGACAAGAAGGAAGGGATGCGGGGCCCGCATTCGGACCAGGAGCCCAAGGGCCGACTTAAGCTGTCCACATAACTTGTAGGGTCTAGGGTTTAGAGTTTAGGGCGTTTAGGGTTTAGGGTTTAGGGTTTAGGGTTTAGGGTTTAGGGTTTAGGGTTTAGGGTTTAGGGTTTAGGGTTTAGGGTTTAGGGTTTAGGGTTTAGGGTTTAGGGTTGGGATGTTCACCCTTATACTTACAGCCCTAAAATGGCCCTAAACAGGGATCATACTGGGGGTACTAGAATCCGTACTCGGACTGTTCGTATAAGGGGGAATCTCCCAACACATAACATACAAAGTGCCCACCGGCTTTCATGGGAGCAAAAACACTACCAAGACACGCCCCTTCTAGCCCAAAAGACTCAAACAGAAAAACCTACCCAAAAGCCACACAGGATACGTTCATTTGTAAAATAATTGTTCTCTCTGCTAATAATTCCCAGGCGTTCTTCTAATATTATTTGCCCAGGGGTGAAAGAAGAGACAGATATGAGTGAACAAGAAGATAATAAAGTGAGTAAATGAACGAATTTAATTGTAATGAAACGCAGTGAAAGCACGAATTAAATGAGTGAATGACGAACGGGGCGAATTAAACAAGAAATTAGTATTCTATTCGCCCCTGCAATTCCATAATTATTATCTTTCCTTGCGGGCTCATAAAACGACTAACTAATTGGCCGCGAGAAAACCCCAGAATTACAGTATTATTACAAAGGGCGTTTACTTCTCACACTACAATACTGATACACTGTGTTCTTGCCTGTAGAATATTAGTATGAGAATGTGAATGAAAGTACGAAATGAATTCATTTTCTGGAAGTCTTGTTTCGTTCACTAAATTCGTTCACACTTTATCTACCCCAAAGCCAAGCACCCACTCTAACAAACACAGGCCCCCTAAGCCCCAAACCCTGGGCTTCTGTAACCCCCCACACACCATCGTGTCCCAACTCCTGGCCGGTTTAGGATTCAATCTTGGGGTAGTTGCATGGTCCCTGAGCATGGGCCCTTCAACGGGACCCCTCATATATACTCTCCCCATATACCCTCTACAACCCACGGGCCCATACATCAGAACCCGAACTCTAAGAAGGTAAGCGACCAGAAAAGGGAACCCTGATATTCAAGAGGTTTAGGGGGTAGGGGGTTTAGGGAGTTAGGGTGTTAGGGGGGATGATTTGGGTAAGCATGTAGGCTCCTGTTTCACTCTGCTGGCCTGTGCGGGTCGCGAGAAGTTGAGCGTGTAGGAGTCAGCGCCTTGAGGCAGCAGAGGCATGGAGTTGAGGGCAGCGCGGACCCAGCTAAGAACAACTTGGGAAGGGTTTCGCACCGGATGGGAGGAGGATGTCACTGAACTTCAGAGACTAGGTGAACCCATGCTAGCCACCCCTTGAAACCCCCAAAACTCCAAAACCCTGAACCACCTCTCGCCCCTGGCATGGGGGAGTGCCGCACCATGGTTCAGGGTCTTTCCGGCTGGGGGTCTCGGGTTTAGGGTCTAGTTAGGGAGGGCTTTCAGGCCTAAAACCCAAAAACCCAAAAACCCAAAAACCCAAAAACCCTAAAACCCAACAACCCTAAAAACCCTAACAACCCTAAAAACCCTAAAAGCCCTAAAACCCTAAACCCTAAGGCTGCACTCATGATCCTGGGGGGCCCCTGCTTCCTCCCAGGTAGGACACGTTGATGGCAACATTCTCGGAGAGGCCCTTGCGTTGGCGCCAGACGACCCAACCTGCTGCGCGCTGCCCCAGGCAACTGGGGCCCCCTAAGTTACATAGGGTTTAGGGTTTAATGCTTAGGGTTTAGGGTGTGGGGTAGTTTAGGGTTTAAGGTTTAGGGTCCAGTGTTTAGGGCTCGGTGTTCAGAAGTTTATGCGGGGCACAAGTTGTCTGAAGGAGTGGCCCTTCTGAAGGGTTCTAAGGGAAATACGAACCCAAGGCCCGAAATGCTTTGAACAACCCTAAACCCTAAACCCTAAACCCTAAACCCCAAATCCCTAAACCCTGAACCGCAGGGATGAAGGCTGCCTTAGCAAAGCCAAGGGCTTCAGGGCAACTTGCATCTTGGCAAGCTTCAGGGTTCCAGTGTTTAGGGGGCTAAAGCCAAAACCCTAAACCTTAAAACCCTAAAACCCTAAAACCCTAAAACCCAAAAACCCAAAAACCCAAAAACCCTAAAACCCTAAAACCCTAAAACCCTAAAACCCTAAACCCTAAACCCTAACCCCTCCTTATAAGTAAGCCACGCTGCCTGTGCCGCAGCAGGAGTTCCCAAACTTGTGGCCGCTTGCCGAGATCGACCTCGGCTTATACGGCGAGGATGTGCAGATTCTTCACTAGGTTGCCCAGTAACCTAGGATTAAAAAGGGTGCCCTTTTTTGCTTAAAGGGGTTTATAAGGGAACCTAAACCCCCCAAAAGGGAATAAGGGTACTATTGGGCATCCTAGTTCATCTGCGTCATGATACGTCGTAAGTGTGTACTGATGCCGCTACTAATGCCTTCCCTCTTGTACTGAACCACGCCCCCGCAATCAACAAAAACACACACACACACACAAAAAAAAAAAAGAGAGAAAAACAAAGATCAATCTAAACTCCGTCGGGCGGGAAAATGTTCAAATGAGGGGGGGAGGGTCTGTTGCACCGTTTGCCCCGGGAACCCTTAACCTCGGCCCCAACGCCAGTAGGGCGCCAACCAAGAAATTCCAGTACTGAGCTAGGGGGTCTTGTAACATACATACTCTAAAAACCTTCAGTATAAAATGACTCTTCACCATTGAAGGGGAAGTGAGCGGGGTAGGGAAACCCTACAATCCCTAAACCCCTAAACCCTCAAACCCAAAACGGCCTCAACCAGAAAGCCCCAAGCTCCCTTAACGCTAAACCCTAAACCCTAAACCATCAACCCTAAACCCTAAACCCTAAACCGAAAAGTGCCCAGCGGCAGCACATTAGGCAGCCGGAAATCCCATGGCGGCAGGCCTTCCTGAGGGAGGAATGGAAGGAGAGAGGGAGAGAGCGAGAGAGAAGGTCAGTGGTGTTGTTTGGGGTGAATGAAGTTCTGCCGATGAGGGACCTCCTCAACGACACTGTGCCGCGAGTCTCGTTGATAAACCATCTCTGCAATTCTGTTCAGGGCGTTCAAGGCAATAATTGCCTGCATCCTCCCCTCATAACACCTACAGAGGTCCAATATGCCCTAAAACACTAAACTTACCCTAAACCCCCTAGCGCGGTTCTTGTTGATTTTTTTCAAGGCTTAGACGCCTCCGGTTTTATCAGGAATAGGGGGACATCCTACCCGGTCCTACCCTAGACCCCAATCCCAAGCAAGCCTGGAAAGGGGCGATAAATCCGCCGGATGCAGCATCCACATGGATGCCAACCTGAACTCAGGCTGGGATTCGTGAGGTTTAGGGTTTAGGGTTTAAGGCTTAGGGCTTAGGGCTTAGGGCTTAGGGCTTAGGGCTTAGGGCTTAGGGTTTAGGGTTGAGGGTTGAGGGTTTAGGGTTTAGGGTTTAGGGTTTCGTTGCAGAAGACTATTGAGTCACTTCAGGGGCTTGCGGCAGGTCGAACCTTTATCATTTGGGAGTTTGCAAAAAGAAGGGACCCCAACATACACCCCCAAATAGTAGGATTCCCTTCTCAGAAGGACCCCCCAATAGGGTACCCGTACTTTCGGAAGCCCCCATGGGGCACTGCGCACTTTGATCTGTAAAGGGCTTCCTGCACAGGGCCACGTTGGGCATGGAAAGATCAACAAACGAGCAGGGTGCGAGCTGTTGGTACTGTCTTGTGACGTACCCTAAGCCCTAAATTAACCCTAAACCCTAAACCCTAAACCCTAAACCCTAAACCCTAAACCCTAAACCCTAAACTATACTCCAAACCCTAACTCCTAACAGCCCTCAAAACCAATCAGGTGATGAGCGGGAAGACCCCCGAAGACTTCACCATGGAAATCGTCTAAGTTGGGGTCCCGAAACCGAACCCGACATTGTAATGGACAGGGTTTAGGGGTTGGGGTTTGGAGTTTGGGGTTTGGGGTTGGGGTTTAGGGTTTGGGATTTAGGATTTAGGATTTGGGATTTAGGATTGAGGGGTTGGGGTTTAGGGTTTCACCGCTCATCAGCTCCAAATAAACCAGAAACCCAACATTTTCCCATCTCCCAGCATAAGTTAGAGTAGGTCGAGGGTTTAGGAGCCAATGAATCGAATGAAGCAGAGGATCTGCGTTGACAGGTCCGCGTCGGGTTTAGGGGAGCCAACTCCCTAGCCATAAAGAAGAGGGAGTTGCTCTTCAATTGGGTTTGGGCTTAGCGTTCGGGTTTAGGATTTAGGGTTTAGCGTTTGGGGTTTAGGGGTTTTTGGTTTAGGGTTTAGGGTTCAATAACGCAACCCCTCCCAAGCGAAAAAATGGCCTTCATAAAGAAGCCCACCTGGCCTCCAGGCCCTTCGCTTTGTTGATCTCATCCAACTTCTGGCTCATCTGGGAGAAGGCACGAATGGGTTTAGGGTTTAGGGTTTAGGGTTTAGGGTTTAGGGTTTAGGGCTTAGGGTTTAGGGTTTGGTGTTTAGGGTTAAGGGGTAAGGGTTTGGGGCTTTTTGTTGCGTAGGGTTTAGGGTTTTAGAATTAGGGTTTAGAGGGTTCAGTGAGCCCAGTTTCCTCGGTGTGTCATGCCGGATTCTTCGTGATATTGGGTGTGGGGTTTAGGGTTTAAGTTTAAGGTTTAAGGTTTAGGGGTTAGGGTTTAGGGAAAAAGGAACTAGGTGCAAGAGCCGCTTGGCCAGTGAAAGCGCCCCAAGTTCCTGATTCAATTCGCAAATCAAATTGCGCACCTCTACAATAGCACAGCATCAAAAAAACACACACACACACACACAACTATAACAGATGCTTTTCAAGCCCTGGCAGTACCCATAGTCGGCGACTGAGACGGCAAGGGCTTAGGGTTGGGGGGGGGGGGGGGGGGCCCCTAAGGCCTTAACCCTAAGCCCTAAACCGAAACATTACGCCCTACCTGAGGGGCTTTGGGGCTGCACTTCGACGCCGTGAGCCTTTCGCTTGTCTTCTTAGTTCTTTTCTCCTCGCAAGAGAGGTTTGACTAGGGAAATTGGGAGCACAGTGTTTCTAAGGGCCTGCTTACTGCACCTTACGAGTACTTCCTTTCATTGCCAAAGACAGACCTTGGAGTGACACTCACGGAACCTACTAGCCCTGGAACCCTGAACTTGAGCCCGGAGCTCCTAGGGCTTAGGGTTTAGGGTTTAGGGTCTAGGGTTTAGGGTTTAGGGTTTAGGGTTTAGGGTTTAGGGTTTAGGGTTTAGGGTTTAGGGTTTAGGGTTTAGGGTTTAGGGTTTAGGGTTTAGGGTTTAGGGTTTAGGGTTTAGGGTTTAGGGTTTACGGTTAAGAGTTTGGGGTTCAAGGGGTTTAGGATCATCTCCAAGGGCCCCCTCTCCCAGCCCAAGGGAAAGTCTCGGGGCAGGGCCGCCCACACAGGGTCGTACCTTGGCCATTCGGGGCGGGGGGAATGACAAAATTGCCGATTCGCGCTTCGCTCTGCTACGAGGCTCTGCGGAACGAAACAAAAATTGCCTGCCTAGGATGGCCCTTAAAACGCTCCGAAGAATATTCCTGAGTTCCGCCCAAAAAGGGAAGATGTACAATGCCCCAAGGGCCTACCGAGCTACTTACTTGATTAGGAGCGACTTGTGCCGGCGATACTTTTTTGTTTTACACGGACGGCATGCTAGCAATGCAGGCACGGACCGATTCTTGACGCCAGCCAGCACATGCCGTCTAAACCCTAAACCCTCAAACCCCCGACCCAAAACCCTGAACCCTAAACCCTACACCCGCCCTCCTGTCAGCCTTCCTTGTCAGACGAAGATTGCGCACCCGTGCACGGTGTGATTGAAATCGCGAGACATTCGGGCTCGAAATCGCGCTCTCGCCTAGGTCCCGTGCGCATGCCGCTTTCATCCTGGTCACCCTGGGTTGAGGTTTAGGGTTTAGGGTTTAGGGTTTAGGGTGTAGGGTTTAGGGTTTAGGGTTTAGACTTTAGCTTAATCCCTGTTCCCCTAGGAAGAAAAAAGGATCCTTTTTGTTCATATATAAGAAAGCCCATAACCCAAAAAGTACCCTAACACTGATGGAGTTAGGGTTCAGGGTTTAGGGTGGCTCATCAACCCTCGAAAGCCCTGAACAAATCCTCGAAAACTTCATTCCGTGCGCTCGCGACTCAATCCTACGCCCCTGTGTGCCCACTAGGCTGCAAACCTTGAAGCAGTCCTCTGCAAGGTGTGATAAGCTCTCGAAGCTGCTAAACATTCAGGCCATGGTTTTGCGAAACAACTTCAGGCCACGAACCCGAGCCCCCCAAGCTCCTAAACCTTTGAGCCTTTGCTCACCCCCAGAACCCTCAACACTAAAACCAAGATTGTGTTGCAAAGGTCTGGGTTTACGGTCCAAAAGGCTAAAAGGCTCCAACCAAACCTCGATTTTAAGGTCTAGGCCAGATCTCTTGCCTCCTACGCTGAAGCCTTGGGGCACACGCTCTGAATCCCGACCCTCAGCTCTCTGGGCTCGGCCATGAAACAGCTCTGAAAAACATTCACCCACACGATCCTCTTAGAACGGGCGTGGCCAATGCAAAACATCCAAAGGGCCTGCCTAGGTATCTCCTCAAAACCCCAGGCCACTGAACCCTGAGCCCTACCTGGGACTCGATTTGCCTACAGTTTACTACTATGTTGCTTGAGAACCCCGAAAAAAATGTTCTTCCTCGTTAAGGGTAATATAGGGACTATTACTTTGTATTCTTTTGGGTGTTCTTAAGCAAATGGTGGTTTAGTAGTAGCAACCAGGTATAACCCGTAAAAACTGTGGGTAAAGGAGGGCCCCAGGCAAGCCCTGCAACCTCACAGCTGGGACCATGAGCACCCTAAACCCTAAACCCTAAACCCTAAAACGGGGGCAGGGGGAGGGCTTGTGGCTTTTAACTTGAGGGGAAGACTCGAGCGAGGACCACGGAAGTCCTAAAGCCAAGGTCCCCCTGACACTCTTAGATCTTACAAACCTTAGGGTTTAGGGTTTAGGGCTTAGGGATTAGGGATTAGGGTTTAGGGTTAGGGTTTAGAGTTTAGGGTGTAGGGTTTAGGGTGCCAGGGGAAAACAAAAAAAGCCACGAACCACCAACACAAGAAGGAGGCTATTCATACCCTAAACCCTAAGCTCTACACCCTAAACCCTAAACCCTGAACCCTGAACCTTACACCCTAAACCCTAAACCCTAAACCCTTTCCCCCTGATTCGAGCTGCTTTTGGGGCTTTAGGGCCAGCAGGGCCGAGGGAACCCTCTGAACACAAAAGCCCCCTAAACCTTCCACTGTTTCGGCTTCAGGGCCTGTAGGGTTTAGGGTTTAGGGTTTAGGGTTCAGGGTTTAGGGTTTAGGGTTTAGGGTTTAGGGTTTAGGGTTTAGGGTTTAGGGTTTAGAGTTTGGATTAGGGGTTTAGGATTTAGGGTTTGCAGGGGTTAAGGAGTCTTAGAAGAGAACCGTGTTTCGCCAAGATGCTGGCCGCCGTAGTGGTTCCCCATGATGCAAACAACGCCGATCGTTTGATCGTCAATGTGATCCTCGCAAATCGCGCGGGCTTCGGGTTTTTTAGGGCTTTTAGGGTGTTTCCGGTTTTTTGGGGCTTCTAGGACTTGGTGGGTTTTTGGGGCTTCGGGCTTTTATGTTTAGGGTTGACAGTGGATGCAGTGCTAGAGGCCGCACCGTGCTGGGAGAGAGACAGACAGATAGAAGAGGGATTGAGTTGAAGACTGGAAACCACCTTGTTAGGAATGACCAGGCCTTAACCGGAAACCATACACCGCAACCCGCAAACCCCTAAACCCTAAACCCTAAACCCTGGATTGAAAACGCTAATTCTAAACCCTAAACCCTAAACCCTGAACCCTGAACCCTAAACCCTAAACCCTTAACCTTAAGTGGCCTGCTGCTTACTGGCGTGGTGGACCACAGGCCTTGCAGGCCAGAATTTTAGGGTTTTGGAGGTTTAGGGTTTAGGGCTTAGAACCCGAGCCCCTCTATCCAAACTCAGCTGGGGCTCGCCAATCTTGTTCGGGTCCAGAGTGAAGGTCCTCGGCAAGGGGGAGCTGCGGTGGGCGTCAGACTTGAAGCACTGGACCACACAACCCTGAGCCCTGAACCCAAAATCCAAAAACCCTAGGGAATCCCATACCCCACCCCCCCTTGAGAAGGTCCGTCAAAGATCTGACAATCAAAGGTTATCCCCTCTTCCCTCCACTGTTGGGTTCTGGAACTCCAACGAATGGGTCTGTGCAGTGCTCCAGGGTGCACGCCACGACCCTAAACCCAAACTAAACCCTAAACCCTAAACGCGAAACTCGAACCAGCCACCCGCCCCCCCCCAAAAGGAAAAAAAAATGCAGGGAGAAGCCGAGGGGCTTGTAGCTCGGGGCGATGAAGCGCGGCTCGATGTCCATGTACTTGAACCTGCACAGCTTGCTCGCATTTAGGGTTAAGGGTTTAGGGTTTAGGGTTAAGGGTTAAGGGTGAAGGGTTAAGGGTGAAGGGTTAACGGTTGAGGGGTTCAGGGTTTAGGGTTTAGGGTTAAGGGTTTTGGGTTTAGGGGCCCAAGTCGGAAACCTTAAAGTCTAAACCTAAACCAAGCCCCAGGCCCCCTGAGGCGCCCGCAGTTTCTCCCAGGCGGCCTGGAACATGGTGGAGATAACCTGGGCTCCGAATTCTACTGGGCACCCATATCTCTGACCCCCAAGTCGAGTGAGGGGCCTTAGACCGCGGAGATCCACCCCGAAGCCAACGGTGGCGCCCTTTTGGGACCCTTAACCCCAAACCCGAATCCCGAAACTCCGAACCCCAAACCCTAAACCCTAACCCCTGAACCCCAAACCCTCGTGCCACCCAGCGGCCAGGTTGGGGTACACCCCCCGCACCTCGTGCTCGGCCATGCCCTTCTTCTTCGCCTCGGGGTTATAGGGGTTCTAAACCCTAAACCCTAAACCCTAAACCCCACACCCTAAACAAGCCCTAAACCCTAACCCTAAACCCTAACCCTAAACCCTAAATCCTACACCCTGAACCCTGCACCTTGTTGCCTCAGCCTGGTCACAGGGGGGGTCTTAAGCTCTGGGGAGCCTAGGCGCTCTCTCCCAAACCTCCGAAAATGGTTTAGGGTTTAGGGTTCAGGGCTGAGGGTTTAGAGTTTAGGGTTTGGGGTTTAGGGTTTAGGGCTTAGGGTTTAGGTTTTGGGGTTTGGGGTTTAGGGCTTAGGGCTTAGGGTTTAGGGTTTGGGGTTTGGGGTTTACGGCCTTGGGTTTAGGGTTTAGGTGAGACTCGCTATCAGTGAGGCCCGAAACCTGATGAGCCACCCGCTCCCCCCAAGCTGAGGTGCCCGCATACCATTTGCGCCAACGGAATTTCAAAGCCAGGCCCGCCAAAAGGCACGCCTGGTGATCAGGGTTTAGGGTTTAGGGTTATGAGGGTCTAGGTCTAGGTGGCCAGATTGTGTGGATTTTACCTACCGGCTCTTCGTATGGAATGAGGGAATGAGGGATATAGGCACCACACATCCCCCCCTATATAAGCCGTTGAAAAGGTTCTATAGGTTACCGAAGTCCCTCATTCCCTAAGAACCGGTAAGCTTAGGCTGCTAAACATAGGGGGGGGAGCTTGAACTGACCGTTCAGAGTCGAGTCAAATCTTGAAACATCGATTCTCCGGTCTAAACCTTTAGCCCTAAACCTTAAACCCTAAACCCTAGACTCTAAACTCTAAACCCTAAGCCCTAAACCCAAAACCAAAACCCTAAACCCCAAAGCCTAAACCCTAAACCCTAACCCTTCCAGCGCCTCCGTGGAACCCACGGTGCCTGCGCCGGCGTAGCAGCCGTAGCTGTCGAAATCGTCCGGCACGGGGCAATGCCACAGCTTCGCAATCCTTTCACGGCTCTCAGGGTTTAGGGTTTAGGGCTAAGGGTTTAGGGATTCTTTCAGGGTACAGGGTATGGGGTTTAGGGGTCAGTTTAGGGTTTAGGGCTTAGGGTTTGGTTTAGGCGTGAAAAGTGGTTTCGCACGAATACCGATGCACCTTGTCAGGGTTGAGGAGAATTTGGGGGAGCTTGCCGGCTGATCTTCAGAGAGGCCACAGGTGTCAACAAATCTGTCATCGCCAAGGCTCATGTTCAGCGTGTCGTTGTGCCTTATCGGATTGGCGGCTTGATTCGATTTAAGACCTTTTTTTGGGGATGGGAGGGGCGGGGTTGTTTTGAATGGCTTATAGGGAGGGGCTTTGGGCCAAGGGCCTGCAACGTGCTACTACCTTGCCCTGTTTCTTAGCATCCTGGAGCCCACTCACCGAGAAGATCCAATGTTAAACCGAGTGAGTAATTCATGGCCGCAGGCAACTTTTCGGGCTTGGCAACCGCTAAACCCCAAACCTCTAAACCGCCTAAACCCCCTAAACCCCTTAACCCTGCTAAACCCCTAAACCCTAAACCCTAAACCCTAAACCCTAAACCCTAAACCCTAAACCCTAAACCCTAAACCCTAAACCCTAAACCCTAAACCCTAAACCCTACGCAGAGGTTTTGGGGGTTAAGAAGCACTTGCCCCCAGTCTGAGGCAACCTCCAGCCTCTTAAAGAACTCGGGTGTCTTTAGGGCTCTGTTGTGTAGGGTTTTCGGCGTCTATAGGGTTTAGGGGTTTAGGGTTTTAGGGGTATGTTTGGGGGTTTCGGGGGGTTTTGGGGGGGTTTAGGGATTAGTTTTGATTGAGAGCTGAGGTTTTTTGGGGGTGAGGCCTCTCGAAGGCAAAGCTGCATCCGGAAGGATTCCGGATAGACCGTCTGGTCGGCCAAGTTCACCTTCAGTCCCATCATCGCGACCCGCTCCTCTTCCTGGAACGTGCAGGGTTTGAGGTTTGGGGTTTGGGGTTTGGGGTTTGGGGTTTGGGGTTTGGGGTTTGGGGTTTGGGGTTTGGGGTTTGGGGTTTGGGGTTTAAGGTTTAGGGTTTGGGGTTTGGGGTTTGGGGTTTGGGGTTTGGGGTTTAGGGTTTAGGGTTTAGGGTCCCCTCTAACCCACAAATAGTACGGCACCTGTAAACAAAGGACTCCAACAGACTTAGGATGGGACCTTCTGGCGGTCCGAGGATGATACGGAGCCCTAAACCCTAACCCTAAACCCTAAACCCTAAACCCTAAACCCTAAGCCCTAAACCCTAAACCCTCAGCCCTAAACCCTACATGGAGAACCCACGAAGGGACCTTCATATGGACAACTGCCCCATGTGGCTCCGCATGTGGCGTTCTCAGCAAGCGGTTCTCGAACTGAACGTCAAACGAGGGAAGGGGCAAAAAGGTACCAGCAAGGGAAACCCCAACCTTCCCGAAACCGAAAACCGGGCTTAGGGTCTAGGGTCTAGGCGCCTAGGCTTTAAGTTGTAGGGGCAGGGTTGTTTTATGGCCAGTGCCCACGCCCAGAACTACAAACTCTAAAATCCTACACCGATAACCAGAAACAAGATTTGTTTAAACAAAAATAAGATATCAAAAAAAAAGAATACACCCCGCTTCCCCCCAAACTGCTCCAAGAGTCAGGCTCAAAGACGACATTCACGTAAGAGCTTGTGTTCAAGCGCTCGGAGAAGTCCAGCAAGTGGTAGTCCTACCGGGTGAGGCCCCGGTGCGAAGTCGTGGGCTTGAAATTATTCGTGTTTTCTTTGAGGGGTTTATGCTTAAGCATGGGTGGACATATGCCTTCGAAGTTCAGGAGTGACTTCCATTTTCGGTCAGCCCCTCCCCTCAGGAATGCTTCCGCCCGATGACCTCGACCATGCGAACGCAGTGGCGCGCGTCGATGCCCGAGTCGGGTATCTCCATGTCGATTGCCTTGGGATGCTCAGTCACTCGCGGAACACGGATGCCAGCAAGACACCCTTCCTGAAAAGCCCCAAGCCTCAACCCCCGAAGCTGGTAGAAACAGGAAGCCCAAAACCTACAAGCCTTCAAACGTCAAGCCAGGTAAGCCCCAAGCCCACTTCGGCACCTGTGGGGCCTTGGTGTTCAATTCGCCACCTTAAACCCGCACCCCCCGGACAACTGTCCGACTCCCCGAAAAAAACTTACCAACATATCTTGAAGCCCTAATCCTAGACCTTCACCCCGCCTTCAACCCAAGCCCCTGAACCCTAAACCCTGCATCCCTGAGACGCAAACCCAAACCATGTTCCCCCAACCCTAAACCCTAAACCCTAAAACCCAAACCCCAAAAACCCAAACCAAGTCACTCGCTCTTGCCGAGCTATGTGGCTGGCATAGTAGGGCCTGAGGCGCCAAGAGTTTAAGGTTTAGGGATCATCGCGGTTTGTAGGGTTTGGTTAGGCTGTTTAGGCTGTTTAGGCTGTTTACGCTGTTTAGATCTCTAACCCTGCAAAGCCTCACACCGTAAGCCGTATGAAGCCTCAAATCCCCAGCATCCTAAACCCCCTCCACCCTTGCCAAGGCGCATCGGCGAGGATGTCGTCGTCATGGTGTCAAAAGCTGGCAGACTGACTGCGAACTACTAGGAAAACCCCCTTGCCAGGAGTCTTGGAACTGTTAAACGACTGCGGGGGGGGACGCGTGGCCGACGTCAACATGCAGAACCCCCCCCGCCGGCGCCTGTCAAGACAACCTGAGGCTCATTCGGTTGCCCCAGCCCCGGAACCCTAAACCCTACGGACCCTAAATCCCTGAACACTTACTTTGGGGGTGTGGGATGGCAAGAGTTGAAATGTTGTACCGCCCTCCTCTTCCTCTCCCCCTCCGCCGATTATTACCGACTCTCCAAGATGCTCCTGGACCCAAGAGTAACCTGGAACAAGTACCCTGTTTAAGCCTAAACAAGCGCATAGGGGCCCACTCTGAGACTCTTGCGGGGCAGAGGGGGAGAGTAGACAGGAACCAAAGTGAGCCCTTGCACCCCAGGGCTGAGGGTTCAGGGTCAGGGGTAAACTAGAGGTGCAGGGTTCAGGGTTTAGGGGTGCAGGCTTCAGGGGTTTAGGTTTAGGGTTTATAGTGTTTAGGGTTTAGGGCCACCTCCCTGCCTGAGACCAGGAGTCACCCCAAAACAGACATGTTTCGGGTCTAGGGTATAGGGCTCAAGGGCTTAGGGTGCAGTCGTTTGCTACGCACCACTTTCAAGCCTCCTCCCTAAATCTGCCTAAATCGAGGAAAACCCCTCGCAAAAATCCTAAACCCCTTGAGTCCTACACCCCTCAACTCTCCAGCCATAAACGCCTGAACTCTTTCAATCCTAAGGCCTCGACACCTACACCCCCAAACCCCTAAACCCCTCAACCCCGAAACCCCTGAACTGAGAGCTAGCAGCGGGTGCTGCCTTGGCCTACAGCGAGCGATACCGCGTGGCGACAGGCCAGCGGACGAGCGTTGAGGCAGCGAGCACTGCCCACGCAAGAAGGGTCCGACGCGCGCGCCAGCGCCAGCGTCAGTCTGGCTCTAAAGAGAATCACCGCAAACCCTCGGCTTTCAAGCTAGCCCTTTCCATCCTTTACGATTTAGGATTTAGGATTTACGGTTGTGAACTTAGGTTCAAGGGACCTGTCCGGGGTCTCCCGCGTCAGGGGCCTTACCCGTAAGAGGATTTTCGAGGGGGGTCTTTCCCCTTAAGGGGGCCTCCTCCGGCTTTCTCTGTAGGGGCCGAGGCATAAGGGGCCTCCTGTACATAACGGCTGTAAGGCCTCGTAAACAAGGGGCCTCCCGGTCACGGCCTCGCCATCCTCCGCGTAAGGGGTTTTCGCTGTCAGGGACCTCTCGGAGAAGAAAAAACCCTGGGCGGGTGGGTTGGGAGAACGCGTGAACCTTGGCGCGCACCACAACACCTGCCCCGTGTGGTGGTGTGCGCGGAACGTTGGCGAACCCTAGCCTAAACCCTAAACCTATCAACCCTAACCCTAAACCCCAAAACCCTAACCCGAAAGCCTAAACTCGAAACCCTGAACCCTAAACCCCCAAACCTGAGCCTTCTTTTCCAGGCTAATCGTTGGTCCACTCGGCGATGTCGAGGCTGACAGTGGGGCCGTCCCGGAGCAGCGCCACCAGGCGCCCCACATTGCCTCAGTAGTAGACTTAGGGTTTAGGGTTTGGGGTTTATGGTTTAGGGTCTAGGGTTTAAGGTTTAGGGGTTAGGAGTTTAGGGGCGTAATTCGGGTTTTAAGTTCAGGTTTCGGGCTGAGGGTGTAGGGTTTAAGTTTAGGGTCAGGGTTTAGGTTTAAGGCGTTGGATTTCAGGCTTGTGTTTTAGGATGTAGGGATTCAAGCTTAGGATGCAGGGCCGAGGGCTTAGGGTTTAGGGTTTCGGGTTTCGGGTTTAGGGCTTGGCGGTCAGGAAGGTTTAACGGTCTAAGGGGCTTCTGAAGCATCTCGTGCTCCAAAACCCAACAACAAAGCCAGGCTCCGAAAGCCCAATCCCTAAACCCTAAACCCTAAACCCTAAACCCTAAACCCGAAACCCTAAACCCTAAACCCCAATCCCTAACCCTAAACCCCCCACCAGGGTCAGTTTCTCCAAACATGGTCCCAAGCTTAGGCCGCCGGAGAGGAACCTGAAAATGAAAGGGAACCCGAACTCGGAGAACCGACCATACCTAAAACCCTAAGGACGGAAGGATGAGTCATCCTTCAGTCATTGACTGTGGGTCATTAGGCAACCCTGAACCAACACAGGGGCAAAGGGCTACCAGTGGGCTACCAAGTCCATTCCCAATCAAAGCCAAAGGCGCTGCTAAAGGTGCAGATGCAAACTTCAGCGCCTTTCAAGACCTCCACGTCCGCCAAGAACCTAAGTCCGCGCCAACAGTGTGCCAAACCCTAAACCCTAAACCCTAAGCCCTAAGCCCTAAACCCTAAACCCTAAACCCTAAGCCCTAAACCCTGAACCCGGTGCTAAGTGCGGGAAAGACTCGTTCTCTGTGCTTCTACTTGTCTAGGCTTGCGAATCCACCCGGCGACTCGGCTCACAATGCGCTAGATAGTGAGCCCTGAACCCCGCAGCCCTAAACCTTAAACCCTGAACCCTAAGCCCTAAACCCTAAACCCCTAAACCCTAAACCCTAAACCCTAAACCCTAAACCCCTAACCCCTAACCCCTAAACCCTAAACCCTAAACCCTAAACCCCAAGCCCTACCTGTGACTGTGGCTCATGTCAACTCAGGGAAGGGTGTGCCTGGGACCCTCTTTACCTACAGCTTTCAGGGCTAAGGGCAGCTACTACGCTACTAAGCTGTAGGCTAGTATTTGGGTAGTTTCCTAAACCAGGGTCCCTTTGGGTAACTATTATAAGGCGGCACCCTTTAAAAAAGGGACCCCGAAAAGGGGCCCTAATTTAGAGAACTACCCATTTGCTTAAGAGCCCCAAAAGCAAAAAAAACAATCCCTATACTGCCCTTTGCAAGGGGTTCTTAAGCAATTACTAGTAGCTGAACAGAGTTTCAGGTAGCACTCCCTTCCGAATTTCAAGCAAGGCCATGCCAAGCAGCTCATGTGTCATCTCCACTCTTTGCTTCGCGGAGAGGGCGTTGTAGTTTGCCTAGAAGGGTTTAGGGTTTAAGGTTTAGGGCTTAGGGCTTGTGATCCGCACCATGCCCGCAAAAAGCCATACTCCAAAAACCTTGCGCCGGCGTGAAGAACAGGGGCATGAGAACAGCAGGCCATTTGCCTCGTTGCTGTTTATCGGTCTCAAGTTACTTCCTTGAGGGCTTGTCGAAAAGATGCAAGGCTACGTTTCTAGGTTGGTCCTTTAAACCCTCTGAAGGATGTTCCGGAATATAATCTTCTGCAACCCCACAGGGAAAAAGCAAAATGAAGTTCCTGGCATTTTTCTCCTTCACTCTCAGGGTAATCCTAATAATAAGGCACTGGAATCTTTATCTGGCTTCTCCTTTCCCATATTTCTACCGCATGTTATCGATTATTTGTTGGACAAGGAGAAGATACCACTAAAAGCACTTATAGTTTAATGTCCTGTCGAATGACATTTTGGACACACGACCATATATTTACCTTGCAGCACAAAAAGACCGTTCATTCAAAATGATCTGGTCTTCCTCTCTTAAGGTCCGTCTATATTTCTTGTAATCACGGGATCATGCGTTTACCCTACCCAACTATCCCCATAATTAAGCAGTCCATATATCTGCATCAAATTTATACGCGCTCCTTTCCCAAGGGCTACCCAGCTTGACCTTATGCCGTAACCGTAAAGCCGAACCCTAAACCCTAAACTCCTAGGGTAAACCGTCCCGTGAGCCTGCCAATGGCCGTTGCGCAAATTGGCCGGGACGTCGCCGCGGGAACGCCATCGCACCTGCAACAGCAAACCCCAAACCCCCAAACCCCAAACCCCCAAACCCCCAAAACCCCAAAACCCCAAAACCCCAAAACCCCAAAACCCCAAAACCCCAAAACCCCAAAACCCCAAAACACCAAAACCCCAAAACCCCAAAACCCCAAAACCCCAAAACTCCAAAACCCCAAAACTCCTCTAAACCCTGAACCCCAAAACCCCAAAACCAAAACCCAAACCCCACACGTTCGCAAACGCTCATGAACTGAGGAGCCCAGCTGTCCTATCTCCCTTCCTGAACCCGAAACCCTTTAAACCCGGGCCCTAAACCCTAAACCCTAAACCCTAAACCCTAAACCCTACCCCTAAACCCTAAACCAAAAGGGGAACTTCTGGGCCCCACCACGGGTCAGGGGTCTTCCCTCCATGGCGCCTCAGCAGAAGAGCCCAGCGAGCGAAGAGCCTTGTCCACCTCCTCCAGGGCTCCAAGCTTGGGTTTAGAGTTTAGGGTTTAGGGTTTAGGGTTTAGGGTTTAGGGTTAGGGTTTAGGGTTTAGGGTTTAGGGTTTAGGGTTTAGGGTTTAGGGTTTAGGGTTTAGGGTTTAGGGTTTAGGGTTTAGGGTTTTAGGGTTTTAGGGTTTAGGGTTTAGGGTTTAGGGTTTAGGGTTTAGGGTTTAGGGTTTAGGGTTTAGGGTTTAGGGTTTAGGGTTTAGGGTTTAGGGTTTAGGTTTATGGTTTAGGGTTTAGGGTTTAGGGTTTAGGGTTTAGGGTTTAGGGTTTAGGGTTTAGGGTTTAGGGTTTAGGGTTTAGGGTTTAGGGTTTAGGGTTTAGGGTTTAGGGTTTAGGGTTTAAAGGCTTGACCGGCAGGCAGTAAACCTTGAGCCCTCACCCGAGCATACCACTCAACCTTCGTGGGCCTCCGCAGCGGAGAGGTCGTCGGTGCCTCGGCGGTTTTCTTCTTCTTCGTCTCCTTCTTCTTATTATTATTCTTGTTCTTCTTCTTGCTCTTCTGCACGCTGTAGGACCCCTTTGTGCGGGCTCACTTTCTCTCTCTCCCTCTCTCTTTGTCTTCTTCTTCTTCTACCCAGCGAAGAAGCTCTCTCTCTCTCTCTCTCTCTCTTCCTTCCTTCCTTCCCTCCTTCCTTCCTTCCTTCCAAGCACTTAACCTCAGGAAGGACCTCGTCATCAACCTTGGCTGGGGAGTCTGGAGGGGGTCTTGGGGTGGGGGGACCCAGAACCCCAAACCCTAAAGTGAAAGCCCCCTCGTTTGGGGTTTAGGAGTTTAGGGCTTGGGGTTTAAGGGTTAAGGGGTTTAGGGGTTAGGGTTTGAGGGTTTGGGGCTTAGGGTTTAAGGGTTAAGGGGTTTAGGGGTTAGGGGTTAGGGTTTAGGGTTTAGGGTTTAGGGTTTAGGGTTTTAGGGTTTAGGGTTTGAGGGTTTAGGGTTTAGGGTTTAGGATTGAAGAGCCGCCGAGCTGCAGACGACCACCACGGAGCACGTGGCAGAGAGGTGCCTCCGAGCTTCCCTGGCAAAGTCCATGCCGGTGATCTGCACGCTCTCCTGATTCACACCTAAACCCTAAAAAAACGAAATGAACAACTCTGAACCCTAAACACCCAAGACAAAACAAAGAGAAACCCTGAAAAGCCTCGAAACCCTGAAACAAAATTCCTCTAAATCCTAGGAACCCCCGGCCCAACTTGGGCATGTTGGCCTCCGTGTCCCCTCAATCCCTAAACCCTTAACCCTAAACCCTAAACCCACCTGAACCCCAGCCCCTAAACAATACGCGAAACCCGCTGAACCCAGCATCCCCAGCAAGGCCTCACATGCCCGCACAAGGGCCACGAGAAGTTTGAAGGGGGTTTAGGGTTTAGGGTTTAGGGTCTAGGGTCTAGGGTCTGACGACATGGGGGGGAGGGGAGGGGTCCCCTTTTGGAGGGGGGCTGCTGTATGTATGTAATATACTACTCTTGTACAGTCTCAGAGTACTCGCAAGGAGACCCTAGTTTGACACAACCCGGAAGGATCCCAACCCTCTTCTCTGACTTTATGGTGAAAGCCGATGAACCATATTGAACAGCAGAAGCCAGGGCAACACGCTCTGACACCATACTACTCTATAACATGAATCAACGCCACACTTCAAAATCTTCAAGCTTCTAAACACTGTTCAGAACAGCCATGACAGCACGCCGCAACACGCCCCTATTTGGTTGCTGATCAAATTACAGAACTGTTCCCAAAACCCAAAACCCAAAACCCTAAACCCTGTATTATTTCCCAGTACACCTAGAAGCCCACAGGAACTCAACATAGCTTCCTGAGAACGACCCTTTCCTAGGATGGCCCTTGAGGGTTTAGGGTTTAGGGTTTAGGGTTTAGGGTTTAGGGTTTAGGATAATCCTCTTAAACCCCAATAAGGAAAAATATAACATGTCCCACAGCCCTACCGAGTTTAGATCTCGCGCTGCTTCACAGTCCTTGCGGTTGCCGGCCACTTTGTCGCCACGGCGCACCTGGTTGCACATAGTGCCGGGCTCAGGGGCTGCACCCTGAACCGTAATTAGAACCGTAAACCCGAAACTCCGAAACCTTATATTCAACCCTGCACTCATCCCTACACCCCTAGGCCCTAAGCCCCTAGAGCCCTAGAGCCCTAGACCCCTAGACCCCTTAAACCCCTAAAGCCCCTAAACCCCTGAACACACCAAGACCCTCGCAGCCTGAAGCGCAATGTACTGCCTGGGGAGGCGCAGCTCCTCGTTCAGCCTGCACCCCCGGCTTAGGGTTCAGGTTGGGATGTTCCCCCTTATACTAGCCGTCCTTAATCGGGATGATGCAAGGGGAGGGGGGGGGGGACTAAGGACTGTTGGTATAAGGGGAACATGCCAGGGTTTAAGGCCTAGGGATTTCGGAGGTTCACGGTTCCCCTCAGCTTGAATTGAACAAACTTGATGCCCGGAGAGCCTAATTCATTGGGCAAACCTACACTAGGCGCAGGGTTACCTGGCTCCAGGATGAAAATGGGCCTACTTCCCGAAATCTAAAGCAACACATATACAGCCCTAAATGCTTCAATCCCCAAACCCCCGAAATTGAATCTGAGCCGAACTAAATCTCAGCCGAGATTATGGACCTTACCGTTAATGAAACCATGTATACCCAAAATCCTAAGCCCTACATGACACAAGATCCAGGGAAAAGGAGCCTGTCGATCCTTTTGCGGCTTTCCCCTGTGTAGCGCCAGATCCTCCGCATGAACTTGGACCTGGGGATTCTGACAGTTTAGGGTTCAGGGTTTAGGGCTCGGGTTTAGGGTTTAAGGTTCAGGGTTCAGGGTTTAGGGTTGAGGTCCGGGTTCCCTTCTTATAGGGTTGAAGGTTTGCTGTCTACAGGTAAGGGTTTGGTGGGAGCTTGTGCAGATTGGGATCGGGCTCTCCACTGCAAAGCCCTAAGCCCGAGGCGGCCCCCAACCCTAAGTCTAAACACATCATATTCGATCCTTGCCACAGTATGCAGAGTCCGGGACACAGGGAACCCTGTAAGCATCCAAGGTTTTCGACCATTCAGAGAACCATGTAGGGTTTCGGGTTTCGTCGTCAATGAGCGACCGACTGTCTGCAGCCGTGTCTCTAAACAAGATCGTGCCGGCGAAGACCCCAAACCGCATGGACATAAAGAATTTGCCACCCCTAACCCTGAACCATAAACCCTAACCTCAAGCCTTAGGCCACACCCCTACAGCGGGGAAGCCCCTCGACCTCGATGGCGCAAGCCGACCCCGATCGTTCGCCCGCCTCCCACAGCTCGGAGGTCGGTAGCACCCACCATGGGCCCGGTCTGGGAGCTTGTTTCCTTCACAGTGCTGGTCTTAACCTGCGGGAATCCACTTCCGGAGCCGTGTTCTGGAAAACCAGCCAGGCGCGTTCCTCTTTCTTCTGCGGAGCGGACCCACACGGTGATGTTTTGGGGAACTTTCGTAGTTCTTCCCCTCTTTTGCGCTCGGAATATAAGGATCCTAATTTGGAGAACTACCCGCAACTGCCTCGAACCCGTTTTGAAATCGCGGCCGGCTCTTTCGATTGCGCGGTTCCTCGAGCCCAATTCGGCTTTGGGTTTTCCGGTTGGGGCGTTGCGAAGTTTGCCCTGCCCTGAACCCTGAATCTCCCCCCTAAACCCTAAACCCTAAACCCTAAACCCTAAACCCTAAACCCTAAACCCTAAACCCTAAACCCTAAACCCTATAGCCCTAAGCCCTAAACCCCTGAGCCCAACAAGATTGTTAGGCGAGGCGCTTCTTTGCGAAGGACGTGCTTTTGGCGTGCTTGCAGATTGCAAACCAGCCTCCGAGGATTTATTGCCGTGGTTTTCTTTGCCTTCTTTGAGAGGGCTGCGCGTTTAGGGCTTAGGGTTTATTGCCGAGGTCCATAGGGCTTAGGCTTTAGGAGGTGGGGGCTGAGGAGTGCAAGTGCAAGGAGCAATCAAAATTGACTCTCTGATCTATGCCGCGGACTAAACTCCAAATATGCACCTAAGGGCACAGGTGCCATTTCGGGATCCTACAAATCTACGAGACGAAACCCTAAACCCTGAACCCTGAACCCTAAACCCTAAACCCTAAACTCTAAACCCTAAACCCTAAACCCTAAACCCACAAAGAGCAAAGCAGAACCAGGGAAGGAAATGATGTATGCATTGCATTGGAGACCTATAGGGCTCGCATGGGCAACGAGACCCACTTCTTGCAAGTTGTTCCCTAAACCCTAAACCCTAAACCCTAAACCCTAAACCCTAAACCCTAAACCCTAAAAGCCCCAAACCCTCACCAAAACCCAAAACTCTATAAGCGGGCTAAGGGTTTGGGGTTTCGGTTTTAGAGTTTAGGGTTTGGGGTTGAGAAGGTCTTGCCTCGAACCCTAAGGCCCCCAACCGCTGCATCCCCGGAAACGGGCCTGGAGTGGCTACACGCCGGTCCCTTCGCACCTAGATCTCAGTTTTGGTCTAGGGTTTAGGGTTTGGGGATTGGGGGTTGGGTTTAGGTTTTTGGGTTTAGGGTTCAGGGGGTCAGGGGTTGAGGAGTTTAGGGCGTTTGGGGATTGGGGTTTAGGGGTTTTGGAGGTTTGGGGGGGGATTAGGGGTTCAGGAGTTTATAAGCGCTTGGGGATGCACGATATATCTGGGGTACTTAAGAGTTTTGGGATCTCAAACTTTTTGTTGTCGCCACCATCTGTCAACATGGAGCCAAAGTAGGTTGCCCCCTTTGCAATAGGAGTTAAGGCCGTCCGGACATATGCATTCACGGCAGGGTCTGCTCACATAATGTTTTTGCCTGTCATGCATGTCGCTCCTGTGTGGCGCATACCTGTGCTTATCTCACTAACAAATCTGCAAACAAGCCCGAGGAACTGGCTGGTGATATAGTAAGGGCCAATGTTGACAACTCATTCGGTGCCCCTACCCTACACCCCAAACCCCAAACCCCAAACCCGAAATCCTAAACCCTAAACCCTAAACCCTTTTGCAACCCTAAACCCTAAACCCTAAACCCTAAACCCTAAACCCTAAACCCTCCGTAAATCCGGCCCTGTGGTGCCAAGGCACCTCCAACGGGCAACAGCTTCCGCCGTGAGGGCATCGGCGCAGGATGAGCGGCTCGGCCTCCAGCCCCCCATCGGGGTTTTAGGGGTTTTAGGGGGTTTAGGGGGTTTTAGGGGTTTAGGGGTTTTAGGGGTTTTAGGGGTTTTAGGGGCTTCAGTGTAGGGTGTTGTAAGGTTCCACTAAGGTTGCCCTAAGGTTGCCCTAAACCCTACACCCTGAACCCTACACCCTACCCCCTACCCTCTCAAACCCAGGAAGCTTAACCTGAAGCCATGCTCAAGCTCGGAGTTTATTTGGAGAGACCGCTGCGTTGAGATCAAAAGGGTTTAGGGTTTGGGGTTTAGCCTGGTTTAGGGTGGGCACTGAAGGATTCCGATCCCGACTGTGAGGCTCCATGCCACGATGAGGGCAAAAAAGAGAAGCCTTTGGGAGCACCTTGGGCAAAAAGACACCGCACCTCAACCTACAGCCTTGGCTCACTCAGATCTAGGGTTTTGGCGGGAGTGCGCGGCCAGACGAACCCTAAACCCTAAACCCTAAACCCTGTGCGTGAGCCTGCAGGTAGGTGTGCAAGCGCCCCGAATTCCAAACTTCATCCTCCACCACGCAGGAGAGACCGAACTCCTCCGTTGGCTGACATGAACTGTTTGGCTTCCTAGGGTTAGGGGGTTCAGGGTTTAGGGTTTGGGGCTTGGGGCTTGGGGCTCGGGGCTCGGGGCTTGGGGCTTGGGGCTTGGGGCTTGGGGCTTGGGGTTTGGGGTTTGGGGTTTGGGGTTTGGGGTTTAGGGTACGAGTACTGCTAAGGGTAGCTTAGAGTCAGAGAACTGTGGTTGTGGGGAGGCAAGAACAACCACCTCACGAGGGGTAGACATTCACTCATACACACATACATACATGCATGCATGCATGCATACATGCATACAGACATACATAATTGATACATACATATATATATATATATAAATGAACATATGTATAGAGAAAGAGGGAGTTGATGATATTGCTGGCCGTTCTAAAGGCCAAAGTGCCCTCTGAGCTGCGAGGGAGTTTGTGCGAAGCATAGGGACACCAACAGGGGCCATCCTTTACTAGGATGGCCCTTAGAGCAATATTCTAAAATGTAGTCATCTTGAGCCCAACAAGGGAAATTATCAGGGGCCGACGGAGTTTAGATCATCTCCCCCATGCGCTGTAGGCCGTGGCCTTCATTTAGGAGATGGCCTGGTGGTGAAGGTGTGAGGTCTTCAGGGAAGGGCCAGGAATCCGAAAGTTTAGGGGGTTTAGGGTTCCCGCCCCCCTTCCCGCCCCCCAGCCTCCCCCCCCCCCCCCCCCCAAAAAAAAAAAATCAAACAAAAAAAAAAAACAAGACCCTGCAGCCTCAGAAAACGATTTCCAGGTAAGGCAACACCTGAGACCCAAGGTCGAAGCGCTCCAAGCCACCAAATCCTAACACCCGCACATCAGAGCCTTTCTCCCTCAGACCCTAGGGTTTACGGTTTAGGGTTAGGGTTTAGGGTTCAGGGTTCAGGGTTCAGGGTTTAGGGCTTAGCGTCTCAGCCCTAAACCCCAAACCCCAAAACCCGAAACCCTAAACCCTAAACGCTGAGTAGCGACTCTGCCACTTCTCCCTGCCTCGCAGGCGATCGCCGCCGAGACGAGGTTGTTCACTTCCGAGCCGAAGCCCCGATCCTCGCAGGATTTAAGGTTTGGGGCTTAGGGATTAGGGATGAGTAGGGTTTAGGGTTTAGGGTTTAGGGTTTAGGGATGAGTAGGGTTTAGGGTTTAGGGTTTAGGGTTTAGGGTTTAGGGTTTAGGGTTTAGGGTTTAGGGTTTAGGGTTTAGGGTTTAGGGTTTAGGGTTTAGGGTTAGGGGTTTTAGGGTTTAGGGTTTTAGGGTTTTAGGGTTTTAGGGTTTAGGGTTTAGGGTTTAGGGTTTGGGGTTTAGGGTTTAGGGTTTAGGGTTTAGGGTTTTAGGGTTTAGGGTTTAGGGTTTAGGGTTTAGGGTTTGGGGTTTTCCGGTCCTCAGGATGTTGAGTGGACTGTTGTGGCTTAGGGGTTTAGGACTCAGGCTTTCACTTCTGTTAATTTTAGGGTTTAGGCTTTAGGGCTTATAATTTAGGGTTTAGGGTTTAGGTGTTAGGGCTTCTATTCTGTTAAGTTCAGGGCTTACGTTTCTCCAAGTTCGGGGGTGTTGCCAGTGGAGTCCTCGATCCAGAAGTGAAGGCAGCCGTAGGCGCTGAAGTCCACATCCGCGGCATCCACACGCTTGCCCACCTTCTCCCTCAGCATGGCCTTTAGCTGATGTCCGGGAGGGCTTGGGAAAGGTTGAGGGCTTGGGGCTTAGGGCTTAGGGCTTAGGGCTTAGGGCTTAGGGCTTAGGTTTTAGGGTTTAGGGTTTAGGGCTTCGGGTTTCGGGTTTCGGATTTAGGGTTTCCGATGTAGGGTGTAATGTGCTGTGGTTTTAGATACAGCCGCAGGTCTAGCTACGCAGACGCCAGCAACAAGAACTGCAACTGCACCAGCCCATGAGAAGGAGAGCCAGTCGGGGTGAGTTCGTCTGGCAACCGAACCCTAAACCCCCCAACCTCCCCCCCGCCCCCCCCTCCCCCCCCCCCCAAAAAAAAAAACAAACCAAAAAATGAATAAAGCGAATGAATGTTATGTGAATGTGGTTACAAAAACCCTAAACCCTGCACCCTGAACCCCAAAACAGGCCCTTGCCGCCTTGTGTAGCATGAAGCGCTGATCCTGCGGCACAGACAGCGGCTAGGAGCGAAGGCTTAGGCCTTTTGTTGCACCTTACAAGCCTAAATTATGCTTTTGGAAGTGCCTTAAGAACCCTGCACAAGTTAAGGGGCTACAGTAATCCGAGCATCTGCTTAATCAATACCCCCACAGTTAAAGAAATTTGTTTGGCCGGAAGCCCGCCGGAAGACTACTTTCCATTAGGGTGGATTTCGTATGGGGCAAACCCACCACATTTAAAGGATTTTTTTTTTTGGGGGGGGGGCAAAATTTTGAACCCAGCCCTTCGGAAAGTAGATAGTCAATACTTTGTTATTCAGTTGTAATAGAGATTCTATACATTCCTATTGCTTTCAATACATTTGTATTGTTTTTCAATAGAGAATCAATACAGGGCCATGGTTCAACTATTGCGAACCCTGCCTTTCTTATTGTGGCGGGGGGGGGGGGGGCCCCAATTAAACAGATGCTCGGATTATGACAAACAAGCATCAACACCTACAAAGACGTAGGTCTTGGGTTCGTAAGCGTTTCAAGCAACAGGCTTGCTGCAGATGCGCTTGGGAATGCCGAGAAGCGGAAGCAGGTCTTCAAGTTATACGCAAAATCGAGAGAAGTGATAGCCTTGGCCAACCTTCCTAAACCCTATGCCCGAAACTCTACACCCTAGAGTCCTAGAGTACGTACTTTGGGATTCTGTGGGCATAGCGGAACAGAAGAGTCTCTCATGGACGCTTGCAAGTCGAACTTCGTCTTTTGGCTTGCGCAGGCATCGGGACACTGCTTCAGAAACAACATGGGGGGGCCCATGTTCCTGTTGCGACGTGGGACCATAATTTTGGAACTGCCCACAGGCATAACAACTATGGGCTGCAGCTGAACTCCGGACTGTGCCCCGACGGGTAAGGCTGCTGAGCGCGCGGCTTGCCCGCGTGATCTTGCTCAGACGCGGTGGCCTCGAGAGCGACCTTTGAAAGATGCTGCGTCAACTTGATCACATCGTCCTCCTCGTCCTCCTCGAAGGCAGATGCAGGTGGTAGAGCACGAGACATGGATGCACCTGGGCTGAGTGGGAACAACTTCATGTACTCACGCACATCTCCATGGCATTCCTTGGCCAGGCACGTCAAGTACTCTTGGAGGGACACCAGCACCTTGTCCTCCCTGCCCAAAGAAGCTGCGGCGAAGCTCGGATCAACGATTCCATTCTCCAAGTGTTCCCGGAGTTTCGACACTTCGTTGTCCAAATTCACGGTGTTGCACATGTCGAACTTCACTCCTGGGGCAGCACACGCCCGACCTTGCCAAATCCTTGGCAGGCTCTGCTTGGACTTGTACGGCCCGGCTTCTGGATCCGGCACTGAGAAGTCATCTCCCGCGAAGACGGCAAAGAGGTTCTTCTGCAAGTCGCGGCGCCCGATGCTCTGGAACAACATGTCCACCTGCGGCTGGGCGTTCCGCAGCTGCCGGCTGGTGTAGATGGCAAAAGCGATCTTCGACTTCGGGTGGAGCATGGCCTCCAAAAACTTCACCGCCCACCCAGAAGCGGTTGTTGCGGTCCTCAAAGTCCGGGGGCCCTGCGCTCCGCGCAGGCAAGCCATCCTTGCCATCCTTCCCAAGTTTGCAGAGCAAGCTCCCATTCATGTCCATAGCACGAGGATGCGAGCTGTGCGCTCCAACTTGAGGTGGATCTCATCATAGACCTGGCGGCTCTTCTCATCCTGAAGTGCCTCCATGATCTGCTGGAAGTGCTGGAACATCTCGGTCCACTTCTGCTGCTCCTCCTTTGGATGCTTGTCGGGGTGATATTCCAGGGCCTTCCTCCTCAACACCTTCCTGAGCTCTGCCTGCTCGATGTCAGAGGACACGCGGAGCTCGTCGTAGAAGTGGGCATGTCGCACAAGGAATCAAGGTGCCAGTGGAGGCCTCGATGCTTGTGCCCAGACTGCTCAAAAACAGAGACGCCTGCTGGAGCTTGTAGCCATAAAGAACGCAGATACCTAAACCAGCCGAAGCATTCCGAGAGCCTTTGAAATCGTAAACCCTGAATCCCCCTACTGTAAACCGTAAACCCTGAATCTCCTACTGTAAACCTCCTAAATCCTAACCCCCCTACGCCCTAAAACTAAACCCTAAACCCCACTAAGCCCTAAACTCTAAACCACCCTAAACCCCTTGAATCCCTCCGTGCTAGAGCCCTGCACTCCCTTAAACCCTAAACCCTAAACCCAAAATCCAAAACCCTAAACCCTAAACCCTAAACCCACCCCAAGCAGAGGCGGTCCTCTGAGAGGAGACCGGTGAACCGCTCCAGATACACCTGGGCGTTTCCCAACATAGGGGGTGCACCCCGTACGTTTTGGAGCCAGGTTGTTTTGGGGAATGTTTTGGGTGTTTTTTTGGGTTTAGGGTTTAGGGGTTAGGGTTAGGGTTTAGGGTTTAGGGTTTAAGGTTTAGGGTTTAGGGTTTTAGGGTTCTAGGGTTCTAGGGTTCCAGGGTTCCAGGGTTCCAGGGTTCCAGGGTTCCAGGGTTCCAGGGTTTTAGGGTTTTAGGGTTTTAGGGTTGGGTTTTAGGGTTTTAGGGTTTTAGGGTTTTAGGGTTTTAGGGTTTTAGGGTTTTAGGGTTTTAGGGTTTAAGGGTTTAAGGGTTTAAGGGTTTTAGGGTTTAAGGGTTTTAGGGTTTTAGGGTTTTAGGGTTTTAGGGTTTTAGGGTTTTTGGGTTTAGGGTGTATGGTTTAGAAGATCAAAAGAATACCCCAAAAAAACGAGAAAATACCCAAAAAGAACCCCCACCCGTACGGTTTAGGGTTTACGGTTTAGGGTTTAGGGTTTAGGGGTTAGGGTTTAGGGTTTAGGGTTTAGGGTTTAGGGTTTAGGGTTTAGGGTTTAGGGTTTAGGGTTTAGGGTTTAGGGTTTAGGGTTTACGGTTTAGGGTTTCCCCCAAAATACTTTTATCCTAACTAACTAGAGAAACATCCCCCAGCTTTCGTAGGAGTCGACTATAGAGTTCAAGGAATTCTGGGTCCGGGAAGTTAAGGTTTAATTTTAATGATTCTTAAGGTTTTGGAGTTTAGAGGTTTAGATTTCTTGGGTTTAGGAGTTTAGGGCTTCTGGCTTAGGATTTCGGGTTAGGGCTTAGGGTTTCAGGTTTTGGGGTTAGAAGGCTTATTTGCGTGACAGTCAAGACTTTCTGGCCAGTTGCCTGCATGATGCTCCGGGGGGGCCATGTATTTCGGAAAATCCGGAAAGACCAAATGAATTCGTAGAACCTCCCTTCTCCAGAAACACGCAGGAATCCGTGCCTCACGAATCAAATGCCCCGACTTTCATCCCGCTGGCCGAGTGCCGCGCTGGCAGCTTTGCTTGCGCCTGCGAACAAAGCCCCCAAACCTAAACCCCATAAATCCTAAACCCCAAAAATCCTAAGCTTATAAACCCTAATCCCTAAACCCTAAACCCTCCTAGACACTCGCCTCGGCCTCCGGCCGACAGGCCGCGGTAACCAAGCAAACCAGGATTGGGCCTCCCTGCGTCCAGCAGCCCTTACCTTTAGGGTATAGGGTTTAGGGTTTAGGGTTTAGGGTTTAGGGTTTGGCAGCCCTCACCCCCACCAACCCTCTCGTTGCTGCTTTTCTTCTCTTCTTAGGCAGCTCTGGCCACCCTGAACCCAAGCTTCACTTGGGGTTTACGACATTCGGGGTACCTTATTGGGGTCCTTATTCCTAAGGGGATCCTACGATGTGGGGGGTCTATAATTGGGGTCCCTTATTTTCGTCAAACCCCCACTTGGCAGGGCAGGCCTTTGCTGGGGTTTGGGCTTCAGGGTTTAGGGTCTAGGATGTAGGGCTTAGGGTTTAGAACTTTATGTACTGCTAAACAAGGCAACGCAAGGCTTCAGGGCTCCAGCACGTCAAAACCTACGAGTCTTTTGGGGTTTAGCGTACGTAAGGGAGCCAGAAACATGCGTCTCCTGTGTTCTTCTCACGCTGTTTTGCGCCGGCGAGCCGACAATCGGATCTTGGCCGATGTTCTGCCATCTTTGGATAATTCTGTGGGATTGATGGCATCGGCTGACAGCACAACCATCGGGCACCATAGCGATGGATTGGAAGATGCGCTGACAGCTCAAATCGATTGCCGCTTCTCAGCAGACGAGGGATCTAGTCACCCTTCACTGCTGCCACTGCTGCATCTGCTGCGTTACTTTGTGCTTCGCTCATCCCCGGCATCGCCGCCATAGCCATAGTCAGACCCCGGCCCTTGGCGCCGACCCCGACCCCCGCCGCCGGCCAGGCCCCCGAAGCCGCTCTGTTGCATCTGCTGCATCCGCTGCATTTGTTCTTCGCTCATCCCCCCCCCGAAGCCGGCCCCCATGTGGCCCATCCTGTCATCTGCTGCCTCCACTGCTGATGCGTGTCCATGGTCAGGGAAGACTCGCCCTGGAAGACGCCGAAGTTCTGGAAGCCCAGGCCAAGGAGACCCACGACGCCGCCAGAGCCACCTTCACCACCTTCCCCCAGCGGAAGCTCGGAGCGATCGGGACCTCTTCCTCGGACTGGGAGGGCACCGCCTCGAGATCGAAGGGTGCGGCCATATCTCGAAACTTGCAGCGGAGCTCGTGGCAAGCAAGATGAGCGCGCCTTTTGGCGCAGAAGCTTGTTAAAAGGCTTGAGCAGAGAAGGGGCAAACAGCCAGAACGAGAAATCTCTGTGAGAGCAGCCCTGAAACTACTACGTTCTGAAGAACCCCCCCCCAAAAAAAAATGAAAGAGATAACACAATCCCCATATTGCCCTCATAAGAGGAACATTTTGCGCTTTTGAAGGTTCTCAAGCAGATAGTAGGCAACTAACGGGCTAATGAATTTGTCCACCCATTGGTGCCACAGCCTGCTGCCCAGCTGAGCACTGCTCGACGAGACTCCACGCCTGCCAAGGGCTTGAGGGGCTTAGGGGCTTAGGGGTTTAGGGGTTTAGGGGTTTAGGGTTTAGGGCTTAGGGTTTAGGGGTTTAGGGGTTTAGGGTTTAGGGCTTAGGGTTTAGGGGTTAGGGCTTAGGGTTTAGGGTTGAGGGTTGAGGGCTCACGGTTGAGGGTTTCCGGTTTCGGGTTTCGGGTTTAGGGTTTAGGGTTTGGGGCTTAGGGTTTGAGGACTTTTGGGGCCTTGCGGCTCACGGTAGCCCTGGGCAACCCAACTAAGCCTCCCCAAAAAAGCCTGGGAACTATTAAGCCCTAGAAGCCCCAAAAGAACAAAGCCCTAAACCCTAAACCCCCTCAACCCATGTCCAGCAAGGTCGATGGCGGTCCCCACACCCTAAACCCTTGACGAAGAGGGGATTTTGGGATGCTTCGTCTAGTGTTTAGGGCCCTTTGGCGTAATTAGGGTTTTGGATTTAGTTGACTCTGCGGGCTTCCGGCTCAAGGTCATAAGCCGGTCTCAGGGCATCCTGCGTATTTTGTTGGCGACGCAGCACGCTCGAGCGAAAGAGAGCCCAATAACTCTCCCATCCGCGCACTCGTGCAGGTTTGGATTCTGCAATAGCAGGGGCTGGGGGGGAGCGCCTTTGCCTAAACATTCTTGCAGGCCTGAAGGGGGCAATGACTTTGGGGGCGTCCTCTCGAAGGGGTTGCATTCCAGAGCATTCTGATTGAAAACTAGCCCACGCTAAGGCTGGAAAATCTGCCTTCAATGACGCCACAACTGTACATCGAAGTGGCCCAAGGAAAGCCATCAACAATGCCCACTGGAGCTGCTAACCCATGAAGTGCAAAGGTTCAGGGTTTAGGGTTGTTCTGCGTTGATCCCCAGAAGCCATACTAGCCTGAAACCCTTTTTGGGTTTAGGGCTTGGGAAACCTAAACCCTAAACCCTCAATAACACCTAAACCCTAAATGACTACGGTGGCTTGGGGGTGGGGCGGAAGCCCTTGTCACAGTGCTGGCTTGGCCATGTAGAGGTTCACGGCGCCATAAGCAAAACCTCAGAGGCCCCCGAAACCTTACAGTTAGGGTTTAGGGTTTAGATTCTAGGCTTTGGGGTATAGGGTTGGGGGTTGGGGTTTTGGGTTTAGGGTTTTGGGTTTGGGTTTAGGGTTTAGGGTTTAGGGTTTAGGGTTTAGGGTTTAGGGTTTAGGGTTTAGGGTTTAGGGTTTAGGGTTGAGGGTTTAGGGTTGAGGGTTGAGGGATGAGGGATGAGGGATGAGGGATGAGGGATGAGGGTTGAGGGTTGAGGGTTGAGGGTTGAGGGTTGAGGGTTGAGGGTTGAGGGTTGAGGGTTTAGGGTTGAGGGTTGAGGGTTGAGGGTTGAGGGTTGAGGGTTGAGGGTTGAGGGTTTAGGGTTTAGGGTTTAGTGGCCAGGGTAGAAGCCTCGAAGGCCGAAATCTTTAAACGTTCGAACCCGGAACTGAAAGCCTCACACCCCCTCCTGCTACGCTGAAGCCCTTATGGCCCGGCGCAAGCTCTTAGTAAGGGCTGAATACCCTAGCCCAAAAAAGGTTCACCTTTTTCAGTTGCACTGGGGCCATATTTATCAAAAAAAAAGGTCAGAGGTTAACTGCCCAGCCCCTAAGATCTTGTTCCGAGAGTTTGAGGGTTCCCTCAGGATGCTTCTTAGGGTCCCTAAACCCTAAACCCTAAACCCACTTATGGTCCACCGGCGTTGTTCTCAAGATCCCCCAAGAACCTGCAACCTGGTGCCCCACACCCCAAAGACCCCAAACACAGAGGACGTTGGCCCTTCCTCGACCGGACTAGGGTTTAGGGTTTAGGGTTTTAGGGTTTAGGGTTTAGGGTTTGGGGTTTGGGGTTTAGGGTTTAGGGTTTAGGGTTTAGGGTTTAGGGTTTGAGGTACGGGATAGGATGTAGGGCAGCCGAAACCCGAACGCTTCGAGTCCACAAGGAAGGCCGCCAAGACACGCTGATCCCGAACAAAACCCAAGCCCCAAGCTCTACGCAAATGCCACACGTGGTCCGTCTTCAAAATGAAGGCCCCTTTCAAAATCAAAATCGGGGCCGAATGATCACGCCCGAACCACACATGAGAAGAAGTCTAAGCAACCGTGCCGCGGCTGGTTGACAGTTGGGGTCCTCTAAAGCCCGAAACCCGGGAAGGTAGTTTCGATGGGTCGGCCCTCATCTTCGTCAACCCCTAACACCTTAAGGGTTTAGGGTTTAGGGTTTAGGGTTTCGGGTTCAGGGCGGTCTGCGGCCCCCAAGAGACTGGTGATGGTGTCGACCGGAAGGCCAGCACGGCCGAGCTCCGCAGCAAAGTCTCGCGGCTGCCTAGAGGAGAAGTTTCTCGGTTTAGGGTTTAGGGTTTAGGGTTTCGGGTTTAGGGTTGCGGGTTTACGGTTTCGGGTTTAGGGTTGTTTATAGGCTTGTTTTCAGTTTAGGATTGAGGGGTTGAGGGGTTGAGGGGCTTGGGGGTTGGAAGCTTCTTTGAAGGTTCAGAGGTTTCAGGGCTGAGGGGTTGAGGCAGGGTTTTTTTTTGTTCTTGGGGGTCTGGGGGTAGAGGATGCTCCATTTTTTGCGGGTTTGAGGGCGATGGTCGTTTCAGGACCCTAGACCCTAAACCCCAAACCTTTAAGGTTGAGGGCTTTAGGACTTTGAGGGCTTCAAGTAGGGCCTCGGGTTGCGACGTCAACTTCCTCAACACCCTAAAGCTCGACACCTTCAGCTGACAGCTCACCCTGTGCTCAGCTTCTTGAGGGTTTAGGGTTGAGGGCTAAGGCTTGGGATGTTCCCCCTGATTGTAATAGGGGGGTGCTAGAATCCCTATTTTAGGACTGTTCGTATAAAGGGGGAAGATCCCAAGTTTGGGGACTTCTGCGTCAGAGAGGCGGGAACCGCAGAATCGAGCGCTCCAGGTACTCGTACTCCTCCCCTCCTTGGCCCAGGGTCGCCACAAAGCCGATCATGGGCACCTCGCAGTAGGACTTGGGCAAGGTTTTTTGGGTTCTAGGCTTTAGGATTTGTACGTAAAGTCAGGGAAGACAGACAGTATCCCAGAGCTCCCGAACCCTAAGCCCAATCCCGGACCCTACAAGCCCAAAAAACCTCTAAACCCTGAACCCTAACCCTGAAGTCTAAGGTTCAGGGCTCTTTGGGGTTCTTGGGGATTCGGGGCTTAGAACCCTGAACCCTTGGGTTTCACGGTTTGGGTTTGGACCTCTCGCTTAGAGGCTTCATGGTGTGGGGTTTCAGGTTAGGGGTTTAGGGTTTGGGGTTTAGGGTGAGGGTTTAGGGTTTAGAATTTAGTAACTTAGGGTTTACATCTTTCGCCATGTGCCGCCACAGGCGCGACATGCGTGATGAAGCCACGGGCCACCTCAAGCAGGCGTAGGGTTTTGTTCAATCATGGTGGGATTCGGGTTCAGGGTTTAACATAGGGTTTCGGGTTAGGGTCGAGGGCTAAAGGTTTGACATGGTACGCGCAGCAATATAGCAGCGATGTAAGCACCACCTCTGATCTGGCCATAGACTTACAGCCCGAGGAACCAAATCGAACTCTTCTCCCTAACCCGAAACCCGAAACCCTAAACCCTAAACCCTAAACCTTCAAACCTCAGGCCCCAACCCTGGGCCCGCCCCACCCCCGAAAGCCCTGAACCCTACACCCCCAAACCCCTAAACCCTGAACCCAACAACCCTAAACCCCAGACCCTAAAACCCAAAAATCCTAAACCCCAGACCCTAAAGCCTAACACCCTCACACCCTGCGTAGACCCTAAACCCCCCCCCCCCAAACTCTAAACCCTAAACCTAAACTCCCTAAAACCCTGAAACCCTGAAACCCTAGATCTCTAGAACCCTAAAACCCTAAACCCTACACCCCAAACCCCCAAACCCTAAACCCGAAACCCTAAACCCCAAACCCCCCCGAACCCCCCGAACCCTGAGTCGAACCTTCGACAGGAAGGTCTCGCCACCGGGCAGCGAGAGCTCGAGGATGCAAACACGACTCGAGTCCTGCCGGCGCTGTTCGGGGTTTGGGGTTTGGGGTTTGGGGTTTGGGGTCTGGGGTTTGGGGTTTGGGGTTTGGGGTTTGGGGTTTGGGGTTGGGGGTGTGGGGTGTGGGGTGTGGGGTGTGGGGTGTGGGGTTTGGGGTTTGGGGTTTGGGGTTTGGGGTTTGGGGTTTGGGGTTTGGGGTTTGGGGTTTGGGGTTTGGGGTTTGGGGTTTGGGGTTTGGGGTTTGGATTTTGGGGTTTGGGGTTTGGGGTTTGGGGTTTGGGGTTTGGGGTTTGGGGTTTGGGGTTTGGGGTTTGGGTTTGGGGTTTGGGGTTTGGGGTTGGGGGGTTTACGGGTTAAGGGTTTAGGGTTTGGGGGTTGAAGGGCTTAGGGCTTGGGAGTCTGCAGGTTTAGGTTTGAAGGGTTTTAAGGGTTCAGGGCTTGGGGGTTTAAAGGTTTAGATTTGAAGGGTTTAAGGGGTTTGGAGGGTTTACAGGTTTAGGTTTGAAGGGTTGAAGGGTTTAGGGTTTCGGGGGGTTGCAGGTTTAGGTATTGAAGGGCTTTAAGGGCTTAGGGGTTTGGGAGCTTAAGGGTTTGAGGGTTCAATGTTAAGGGTATAGGGGGTTGAGGGCTTAGGGGTTTCGGGGGTTCAGGGTTCAGGGTTCCACAGGAGTTTGTGTACAGAGGACTGTTCTCTTCCTCTTAACCTTAGACCATGAGCCTTCTGCACCCGAACCCTGTTCCTGAAGGGTTCTCGATGTAAACACGAAAACCTAACATCCCTAAACCCCAAACCCTAAACCCCTAAACTACCCTACAACCTAAATTCTTAAAATCATCGTCCCTTTTTGGGTCCCTGACACGGCGTTGCGGCCGCACAAAGGCACCCGGAGTTAAGAGAACACACGCCCAAACCCCCAAACTTAGGGTTTAGGGTTATGGCTTAGGGGCGCTTACCCCCTAAAACGTAAGGCAGGGCCTTCTTCCGCAGCACGCGGCGCATTTCCGCGAGAGCCTGGCAGCAGGTCTTCGGTTTTGGGGCTTTGGGGTTAGGATTTAGAGTTCAAGGCCTACT
>CAJNDS010001735.1:110000-182500 GCA_905221605.1 Symbiodinium natans
CTTCAGGTAGTTACTTTTGTCTAATTGAGGGTAATCAAGGTTCAGGGTGGCAACCATCGCCCTAGACCTCAAACCCAAAGCAAAAACCAGCAAAGAGTCCTATGAGGAGTCACTCAAGAAAGCCCAGAAACACTGCCCCTGAGCTTCATACTCTCCCCAACAAGCTTCGCACTCGCTCCAACAAGGACGATTGACTAAGGAAGCCCAGAAAAAACAAGACTAAAGATGATTGCAAGTTTAAGAATCCTAGCAAGCTTAATCCGCAATCGCCCCTAAACCTCTTCACTCCCTGCCGTAAACCTCCAACCTTGAACCCTAAAACCCAAATTAGGGTTTAGGGTTTAGGGCTTAGGGTTTAGGGTTTAGGGTTCAGGGTTCAGGGTTCAGGGTTTAGGGTTTAGGGTTTAGGGTTTAGGGTTTAGGATTACCCTAACCCTAAATGCAAGTGCCGTCTCCTGGGCGTCGCCCTTCACCAGGCGAACGGTGCCCTGGAGGCCGCTAGTCTCCACCTGGTTCGGGGGTTTAGGGTTTAGGGTTTAGGGTTTAGGGTTTAGGGGTTAGGGGGTTTAGGGTTTAGGGTTTCGGGTTAGGGGCTTAAGGGTTCAGGGCTTTGGGGTTTGGGGTTTGTGGGTCTAAGCTTTCGGGTTTGAGGGTTGTGGGTTTAGGGCTTAGGGGGGTTCGGGTTTCGGGTTCAGGGTTTGCTGCTTACTAAACCATGAACTTCTGGGTTAGGGTGTGAGGGCGGGTTTCAAGGTTCCTGAGGTCCCTGTAGGGTTTTAGGGTTTAGGGTTTAGGGTTTAGGGTTTAGGGTTTAGGGTTTAGGGTTTAGGGTTTAGGGTTTAGGGTTTTCGGGCTTAAGGGTTCAGGGCTTTGGGGTTTGGGATTTAGGGTTATCTTTGGGGGGAAGGCGCCACCACACCTGCAAACCTCCAACAACCCTCAGCAGAAACCCCAGAAGCCTGCAAATCCTAAAGAAGCAAACGAGAGCCCTGAAGACACAACCAAAAACTCAAAAACAAACCAGAGACCCTGAAAGCCACCCAACAAATCTAAATCCATGGAGAACAAAAAGCGAAAAGCGTAAAAACACCACCACAGACACTAAACCCTAAACCCTAAGCCCGAAACCCCCAAAGCCCGAAAGCCCTAAAGTCCTAAAGCCCTAAAGCCCTAAAGCCCGAAAGCCCGAAAGCCCGAAAGCCCGAAAGCCCTAAAGCCCTAAAGCCCTAAACCCCTAAACCCCTAAACCCCAAACCCTGCACCCTAAGCACACCTTGGCCACGCCCCTGCGCAGACCCTCAACCCTCAACCCTCAACCCTGAACCCTAAACCCAAAACCCAAAACCCGAAAGCCCTAAGCCCCAAGCCCTAAGCCCTAACCCTAAACCCCAAGCCCACCTTGGCCACGCCCCTGCGCAGCATCTCGCTGCTTGGGTCCACGCCCAGAACGGCGTCGGAGGCAGAGCCCAGCGACCTCGGGGAGCTGAGAGGCTGGGCTTAAGAGTTCAGTTGAGGATTTGGGGTTTAGGGTTTAGGGTTTAGGGTTTAGGGTTTAGGGTTTAGGGTTTAGGGTTTAGGGTTTAGGGTTTAGGGTTTAGGGTTTAGGGTTTAGGGTTTTCAGGCTGAGAAGTTCAGGGTTGTCAGGAATTGGATGCAACGGTTTAGTTGGATAACTTAGGCCAGTTGAGGGCTTTGGTGTAGTTTTGTGTTTGGGATTGCTTTTCTGAGGTTTGGGGTTTCAAGGCTTGAGGGTTCTGGGTTGAGGGCCTAAGAGTCTTTCTTGTACCGAAACACTCAAGCCGTAAACCCCCTAATTCCTAAATCCAAGACCCTAAACCCCATAACCCCCTAAAACCCTATAAGGACGAAGTCCTAAATCCTAAAACCCAAAACCCTAAACCCTAAACCCCAAACCCTAAACCCTAAACCGCAAACCCCAAAAACCCAAAGCCAGGCAGGCTCAGCGCTTCGAAGGGCCCCGGCCGGAGTTGCTGCCCCACGAGGATGCCAACGTCCGCCGTGCCCGTGGCCAGGTCTAAGACCTGTGACACGTAGGGTTTAGGGTTTAGTGTTTAGGGTATAGGGTTTAGGGTTTAGGGTTTAGGGTTGAGGATTAAGGGCTTGTAGGATTTGTAGGGCTTGTAGGGTTTGTAGGGCTTGTAGGGTTTACAGGGTTTATAGGGCTCTACAGGGTGTTATGGAGGTTTAGAGGGTGCATAGGGCTTTATAGGGTTTTATAGGGTTTAAAGGGTTTGTAGGGTTTGTTGGGTTTACTGGGCTTCGGGTTTAGGGGGTAAGGGGTTTAGGGTTTAGGTAGGAAGCGATGTGCTGAGTCACGCGCAGCCACTCCCCTGAACTATATACAACCGAATTACATGAACTACACAGAACTACGCAGAACTACGCAGAACGACACAGAGGGAAACGCACACACACACACACACACACCCAATAAGGTGAAAGTTTGAGATTTCTTGGGTTTGGGGGTGCACGGTCTGCCACTCTAACAACGAGACAGAGGAGTCTGGGTCAATATTCATCGGAACGCACGGTAGGGCCAAAAGGATATTTCCCAAGATGGTGGTCCTCCCAGTGCCCAAAAGAGTATATCCTTGACATGAGAACTCACGAAAGGCATCCCCAATTCCTAGTAAATGAAGCTCCTGTATCCTACCAAAACTCGATGCACATGGACCATGAACCCTTTTCGGGCTCCATTCGTAACAGTTTAAGCCCTAAACCCTAAACCCTGAACCCTAGACCCTAAACCCTAAACCCTAAACCCTAAACCCTAACCCCTAAACCCTAAACCCTGCCTTGTCCTCTGCCTGCAGCTGGAGGCAGTCCTTTGAGGGGCTTTCAGTTGAGGGTTTAGGGTTTAGGGTTTAGGGCTCAGGGCTTAGGGTTTAGGGTTTAAGGCTTAAGGCTTAATAAGGCTAAGGGCTTAGGGTTTAAGGCTTAGGGCTTATGGTTTAGGGAAGGTTTAAGGTTTAAGGCTTCGGGCTTAGGTTTATGCGGGTTTAGGTTTCTGAGTGTTAGGGCTTAGGGTTTCGGGTGTAGGGCTTTGGGCTTAGGGTTTTGGGGCTTAGGGTTTCTGAGTGTAGGGTTTTTTAGGGTCCAGGGTGTAGGGTTTAGGGCCTTGGGCTCGGGGTTCTTGGTAGGGTTATCCAGGAGGAAGTCTTGAGCGTTGAAAGCGAAGCAAGAGTGAGTTGTGCACTCGCTATTGGCTGTCGCCACTTGCAGGCGGCAGATGCACATGACAGGTGCGGCTGTGAGTTGAGAGAATCAAGAATCGATTGAATTGGATGCTTAATGAGCCCATCCAAATCAACCTCGCGGAAGAACGCTCTGGGAACCCAGCATCGCTGCACGGCTATGTGCTGCCGGGTCGTCTTGCCTCGCAGACAAAAGCCGTGGGAAGCCACCCTCGTTGGCCATGGACTTCTGCGTAGGCCTTATCGGACGTGTTCTCACGGTGTCGGAGGAGATCTCCTTCTTGGAGCGGCATGTAGTCGGCTCCGAACCCTAAACCCTAAACCCTAAACCCTAAACCCTAAACCCTAAACCCTAAACCCTAAACCCTAAACCGTAGGTGGCCCTCGAAAAGCCCCTTCGAAAAGCCCTTGCGAGGTTCCTCGAGCTCGAGGTCGCCGATGATTTGAGAAATTTCAGCGCAAGACTGCAACAAAAGCTGAGACACTATCGGAGCCCAAAATGAGCTCATATCATCTTTATGTAGGAAGTATACGGCCATCGCATCGTAAGTCGTAAGTTACTTGCCTCAACCCTAAACCCAAAACTCCTAAACCCTTGAATCAGGAGATGATGTTGGAGATCATTCCGACCCCTGTGTTGACAGTGTTGACTATCCCAGCCACCCATTTGGCTCAAATGTTCGCAGTTCCCACATCATTAGAGTTAGAGAACAGGCTTGAAAGACTTCATGAATTTTACAGGGCTCAAAGACTCTAATGCCTGGGTGGTTGTTCATTGAAAGGCTGAGGGTGTAAGCCATAACGCTCCTTCACCATCGTGCTCCGCCAGTGCTGGTCGAGCCCCAGCGACATCCACCTGGCTTGCTACACAACGGACGCGATGGCTGTGGCACAGGACGGACCGCAGCACTTGAGAACCCTGAACCCCTTAACCCCTAAAACCCCCTAAAGCCCTTTAAAAAAAAACGCCTAAAACACCCTTAAGAACCAAAAAACAAACCCAAAAAACCTCAAGACCCCCAAGCTCCGATGTCCCAACTCCCCGGGCAAGGAGCGCTATACATCTTAGGCCCTTGGAGACTCCCGCCCTGTAATAGGGTGCAGGGCTAGGGTAGGGATTACTTGTTTCAGCACGCAAAATCTGTCATGTCTTTGGGTGTTTCAGAATTTCTGAGCTTGTGTGTGACCATTAAGGGTTGGGGGGGGGGGGGGGTACCTAGCCCTAACCCTAAAGCAGCAAGAATCCTAGATACTTTGCCAGTCCTCATCCAAGCCGGTACCAAGCGCTAACCTACCGCAAGTACAGGTCATAAGGGGCCTCCGTATGTCATAACCCCAAACCCTAGATCCAAAACCCTAAAGACATCGATCGCATCCTCAATCTCGGACAAGCAGCTTATTGGTGGAGTCGTACACGAAGGCGATGCGGTCGAACATACTGCCGGATCCCATCCGGGGGGCAGCCGGACCCTCCTCTTTGCAGTGTACGGTTCATGGGGCTTGTGGGGGCATACTTCGCAGGTACGTTGGATGTGGAGGGTACAGAAGGGCACATAGGGTTAAGCCGAAGATCAAGGCTGGCCCTACACTAAACTCTAAACCTAGTAGTAGTAGTAGTAGTAGTAGTAGTAGTAGTAGTAGTAGTAGTAGTAGTAGTAGTAGTAGTAGTAGTAGTAGTACTCCTCAAACCTGCGGGGGAGAGCCTCGGGGGGGGGCCTTCAAGGCTTGAATTTGGGGCGGGGGGGAGCTTCGAAATTTTCGGGGGGAAGCGGGGGGGGGGGGGGGGGGAGGGCCTCCCTACTCAACCCTAAACCCTACCTTGCGGACCAAATGAACCAAAATTGGGGTCATACACCCTACACTTCTATAATCCCCTTTTAGGGTTCATGTAGGTCCCCAAGGCAAACAACCCCCAAACCCTAAATCGAACCCCAAACAAACTGCTTGTTGAAGTCGCTCATCCAAACCAACCCCTAAACCCGAAAACTACTCAACCTGAACCTCCTAAACCCCAAGCCCCTAAGGCCTAAACCCTAACCCTATACCCTAAACCCTAGCCCTAAACCCTAAACCCTAGCCCTAAACCCTAAACCCCAAACCCCTACATGTGCATTACAAGGTCCGCCTTCGACGCTTCGGTTGCATCGGTCAAGACCTCCTCGGCAGGTGGCGCCTCAGTGGCCTGCGTGCCTGGAGGAGGCTCACCCTAAACCCTAAACCCTAAACCCTAAACCCTAAACCCTAAACCCTAAACCCTAAACCCTAAACCCTAAACCCTGAACCCTGAACCCTGAACCCTGAACCCTGAACCCTAAACCCTAAACCCTAAACCCTCAACCCTAACCCTAAACCGTTCCTGGTTGTTTAGGGTTTTTAGGGTTCAGGCGTTTAGGGTCTAGGTGTTTGGGAAGTGCTTCTGATTCAGGGTCTTAGCGTGTTCAAGACTCCTTGAGATGTAGAGCATGGTCTTAGAACCACTTCTTGAAAGTGCATCTTGTATTGATGGCTACCGTTGTTTTGATTACGAACTAAACCCGAAACCACAGTCACCAAAGGCAATATGGGCCCTAAACTCCAAACCCATCCAAACCCTGCACCCTAACATGCGCCCAGGCCTTCGAGCTTGGTCACGGTGGGCGTCTCGACCATGACCTCTCAGTTAGAGAGGTTCGTCGATATATACTTGGTGGGGGCGGGTGGGGGGGGGGGGGGGGATTCTGCCAACACTCAGGTGGCCTAAACCTATATGTCAGGGCACTTCTTCTACCAGAGGTTAAAAATCCCCAAGTCGTCCATGGGCATCAGCGCTAGCTTGGGGGCGTAATTAGCGTTTAGGGTTTGGAGGTTTGGGGTTGAATGCCTTGGCGGCAACTAAGTGGGAACATGTTGGAGCCCCCCACTCTAGTGAAGAGACGGGACCCTCCAAAGCTCAGCGATTGTAGGGTTGACGGCGTTCGGGCGCTAGGTTTAGGGCTTCGCGTTTGGGGAGGGTTGTAGGGTTTGGGGCCCGGTCTAGGTATTGCGGGCGTTTACATGCAATGATCGATTCTGAACGATACACGGCTGATGCATCTCAGACTGCTGCTCCTGTGTCTGGGCATCTAGGGTTTGCGGCTTCGGGTTTAGGATTTAGGGTTTAGAGTTACTCTTCCCAAGGTATTCGACCCATGGTTGAACAATGAACAATTGACATATTTCTGAACCCTGCCACAAAAAACAACCTGTCACTAAATGCAGAAATAGTAAGAAACAACGCTACCCTCCAAAAAGCATTAACTGCAATGTTCATAAAAGCCCTTTTCGACATGACTCGCGAATCGCGAACGACATAAGGAAAACAACAGCAACCGTACTCATACAAAGTAACATATTAACACATCAAGACCCCAAGTAGCAACCACTAACCACATCAGCAAACAAGCGGCCGAAGAAGAGTTCAAGAGCACCCTCTCCCAGGACCTGAACCCGAAGGCCCAACTCGAGATCCGCCCAGGGGCTGCCACGATGACCGCCATGGGGATGGCGAGCACGGCCCCCGCGCAACGGCAGAAGCTTCCCAGGAAGCCCATGGGTGGCGACGAGGGGGGGGGCAGAAAGTCTCGGGGTTCAGGGCTGCGCGTCGGAAAGCTATGGGGCTGGCTATGGGGTGTAGTAGCTGGAGTGAGGCGTCTGTACGTCTACCCTGGGGCAAGGTGTCGGGAAAGCAGCGTTCGCATTCGAGCAACGTGGTGAGAGATCTAACGCCAGATTGGGGTCAGTCCCACCCTCAATGCTAAACCCTATGCCATCAAGGATGTTCTTCTTCAACCGCTAACCACTAAACCCACAACTTCTGATTCGTAAGTGCTTCTCAGGAGCCAGGCTCGGGCGTGGCGAAACGAGAACGTCATGAACGCGGCTCGGAGTATTTCTATTTGAGGGTTTGGCTGGCTTTATGCCTAACAGCTTTGTTGTTTGGGCTTTCGGGCTGGGGGACTTAGGCGGCACACGAGATTCATGCTCTTAGCTGTATGAGGAGGGTAGGGTATATTTTGCTGCTATTGGCGAGGTTCCATGTAAACACTGGTGTGTGTAGATAGCTTGTGACCTTTTGGGGGGTACGAGTAATTCTAACATATTCAAACCATACTTCATACGACCCTTTCAGCAAGGGTCTTGGGTTTCGGGTCTGTGGGGCTTCGGGATCGAGTACTTCGCGTTCGAGCTTCGGTGGCATAGGGCACGCCAGGGCTTCGAGTTCAGATTCTTCTCAACCCAAAACCCTAAACCCTAAACCCTAAACCCTAAACCCTGAACCCTGAACCCTAGCCCTAAACCCTGAACCCTTAGGCCTAAACCCTAAACCCTAAACCCTAAACCCTAAACCCTAAACCCTAAACCCTAAACCCTGAACCCTAAACCCTAAACCCTACATGCGCAGATGCTTTGGACTCGGCTTGTCTTCCCCCAAACTGCGCCCAGGTGTGGTCTAGGCTTTAGGTGGGTCTTATGGGGCTTATAGGGGTGTTATAGGGGGGTTCAATACAACTACACCACTAATTAAACCTGAACCCTAAACCCTAAACCCTCAACCCTCAACCCTAAAGCCTAAAGCCTAAAGCCTAAAGCCTAAAGCCTAAAGCCTAAAGCCTAAACCCTTCTTTGATCACATCAGAGCTTGATCTTCGAAAGGTGCTATGTTTGGAAAGCTTGGCTTGCGCGGCTCATGTCTGACAAAAATCACGCATGCACCCAGAGCCTGCCTATCCTGAACATACGCCTTTGCTGAACAATCCTTCTGAAGACGATCCTCCTAGAGCCAAGAATTCAACACAGCATCCCAAGAGTAGGCTTTCGGCTTTAGGGCTTGGGGTTTAGGGGCTTAGGGGTTTAGGGGTTTAGGGGTTTAGGGGTTTAGGGGTTTAGGGTTTCGGGTTTCGGGTTTCGGGTTTGGGGTTTAGGGTTTAGGGTTTAGGGTATAGGGTATAGGGCATAGGGTTTAGGGTTTAGGGTTTAGGGCTTAGGGCTTAGGGTTTAGGGTTTATAGGGCAAGAAGTCCCTTTCGCGCCTTGCGCTGCGCCGGCGTCATGGTCTCCCAGAGCTGCTGGAACGCCGGGTTCTTGGGGCCCATAGCAGCGATGTCCTCCTGCTTAAGGCTCTTGGAGGACTTGTTGTCATCACTTATTCTAATATTTTTAAAAAAAATTTTGTCTTGGCTCTTGGAGGACTTGTTGTGATAACTTATTCGGGTGTTTTTTTCAAGGTTTTGCGGAAGGTTTTACGGTTTTTTTCACAGGGGTTTTGCTCTGTTTAGGGTTTTGGGTTTGGGGTTGAGGGAACCATGAACCCAGTGCGGTTGGTTTGGGAATTGGTTGATACGTGACGGGGGTCACACCCGACCTGATGCCAGTTAGGCCTTCAGTGGCATAAGGCATGACGAGAAAAAAAAACATGGCCTAGCCTGCCACAAGAGCAAAGGCGAAACTGGCAAGAAAAGGGCACGGAGGCAACGACAAGCTAAGCCCTGAACCCTAAACCCTGAACCCTAAACCCTGAACCCTGAACCCTAAACCCTGAACCCTGAACCCTAAACCCTACACCCTGAACCCTGTTCCCTGAACCCTATTCCAAAAGAATACTCACAAACCCACCTCCTCGTCCTGCTCATTGTCGGGGTCCTCATGGTCTTCAAGGTCAAGGGGTTCGGGTTCAGGTTAGGATGTCTCCCCTTTTTCTAACAGTCCTTAATAGGGATGATAATCGGGTACAAGAACCCCTATTAAGGACTGTCAGTATAAGGGGGTACATCCCAAGGTTCAGAAGTTTAGGGCAGAATTCGCACTCCTCAGGTTGGCAAGGAACGTTCAAGGCATAACTTGGTTTAGAGGCTCGAGAGGAAACCTTAAGCCCTTCACCCTGAAACCCGCAACACCCCTAAGACCCTTACACCCCTAAACCCTGAACGAAGAAGGTTCCTAACAACCCTTGAGCCCGAAACCCTTACCCCCTTAAGCTCTTCACCCTTACGCCCTCAAACCCTTAAACCCTGAAACCTCCTTAAACACCTAAAGCCCCCTTAATCCCTTAAACCCTCAAACCCGGCAACCCTTAAGCCACAAAAACGCTAAACCCCCTGAACCCCAGGGTTTAGGGTTTAGGGTTTAGGGTTTAGGGTTTGGGGTTTGGGGTTTCGACCCTCAAACCCTGAACTCTGTAACCCTAAACCCCCGAAACCTCGCGCAGCTAGTGGGTTCGACCTCCGGGGCGGGAAGCCCTAAGCACTAAGGCAAATAAACCCGATAAACCACATGAACCCTGACAAGCTTGTGCCTTATCCCCAAAACCCACAAACCAAAAGTAAAAGAGGCTGAATCCGATAAACTTAGAATATACAGGAAAAACCCATGAAGTCCCCTAGGTCCACGATCGATCCAGCCTGCGGAGGGCCAAAAAACCCCTAAGGAAAAAGCCACTAAAAACCTAAACCCTAAACCCTAAGCCCTAACCCTAAACCCTGAACCCTAAGCCCTAAACCCTAAACCCTAAACCCTAACCCCCTAAAAAGAAACCAAATCCTACGGAGTTGCTTGCGCCTTCGGCTGCGGCAGGCGGCTGGGCCTCTTCGGCACGTTGGCGAACCTCGGCTTGCTTGTTTAAGGGTTTAGGGGTTTAGGGGTTTAGGGTTTAGGGTTTAGGGTTAGGGTTAAGGGATAAGGGATAAGGGATAAGGGATAAGGGATAAGGGATAAGGGTTAAGGGTTAAGGGTTAAGGGTTAAGGGTTTAGGGTTTAGGGTTAAGGGTTTAGGGCTTAGGGCTTAGGACTCAGGGTTGTGAACACCGAACTCCTCTTCTTCCCCACGAACTCAGAACCAGTAGGTCTCGGAGGGTTAGGGCGCTGGGTCTCTTGGTGGCCCAGTAACCATATTGCAATACGGGCACCCTTTTTGGGGTTAGTTACTTCATAAGGGAACGTTGAACCAAAAAAAGGGACAAAGGGCACTGGCGGCACTGGGCTACCCAGGGTTTAGCGGCTTGGGATTTCGTGTCCGAGGCCTTGGGGTTGAGGGGACAGGCGAGGTGGCTAACCTAGACCCTAGGCCCTGACCATAAACCCTAAACCCTAAACCCTAAACCCTAAACCCGGCATTAGGGACTTGTCCTAACCCTGTATGGAGATGTTCATACAGTGACATTGCTTGCGGCCAGGAAAAATGATGACGCACTTCTTGGCTTTTGAAGCTTTAGGTCTCCCAGGTTATTTGCAGGTCTGGGGTTCAGGGATTTAGGGTTTAGGGTCCTGGGTTTAGGGTTTAGGGTTTAGGGTTTAGGGTTTCGGGTTTAGGGTTTAGGGTTTCGGGTTTAGGGTTTAGGGTTTAGGGTTCAGGGTTTAGGGTCTAGGGTGTTGGAAGGAGGGTGGATATAGAGCCCCCGCCCCAGAGGGCCCCAGGGTTTACATAAACACTAAACCCGAAACCCGGGCTGAGGGTTTAGGGCTGAGGTACGTGCCATAAACCATGGCCCTAGACCCTGGGGCCCTAAACCCTAAGTTTTAAATAGGAGAGGTTTAGGGTTTAGGGTCTAGGGTTTAGGGTTGTGGGTCCTGACCCCACTGCTGTGGCCGCTGCTGCTTCAGAAGCCGCTGCTTAGGGAAGAGCGCCGGGAACCATGTGCTGCCTGGCATCGGAGGACTTGTTGAGGCTTCATGGTCTTTAACACCGAAACCCTAAACCCTAACCCTTCTAAATCCCATGGCCATAGACCTGAAGCCCGATATGCCCTGACATCGGAATAAGCAATTATTCAACTAAACTCTGAACCCTAAACCCAAACCCCAAACTGAAAGCCCCGATCCCTAAGCTTACATGCCCAAGGGCCCTATACCCGAACACCCTACACCGCGTAAACCGTGCGTCTGCAAGATTGACCCCTTTATGCCCAGCTCTACGAATACCGACTTACCGAACCCTCATCCCAAAGAATGACACCCTAAACCCTAAACCCTAAACCCTAAACCCTAAACCCTAAACCCTAAACCCTAAACCCTAAACCCTAAACCCTAAACCCTAAACCCTAAACCCTAAACCCTAAAGGGCCATAAATGATCCAGGCCCTAGATGCCCCAATCCGGCCTTTCAGACTCTCGCGGCCTAAGCCCTAAACCTTAAACCCATGCTCCCCTGACAACCTCAATAAAAGCATGCTTTGTTTCATATATTCCCTAGGGTTTTATCGAAATATACCCTAAACCCGAAAACCTCAACCCTAAACCCCAAACCCTAAACCCTGAACCCTAAACCCTAAACCCTAAACCCTAAAGGGGGCATTAGAAACCCTAGCCTTTGCGACTCTCGAGGTCGCGCAAGGTCCGCAGGTTGTCCCGCGACATCTCAGCAGCCGCATCCTGTAAGGAGCGCGGTTGAGGAGGTCTAGGGCTAGGGGTTTGGGTTTTGGGTTTACGGTTTAGGGTTTAGGGGTTAGGGGTTAGGGGTTAGGGGTTAGAGTTAGGGGTGTCAGCGTTTTGGGCATGCCAAGTCCGCAAAAATGCCTTGGGTTTAGGGTTTACGGTTTAGGCTGTAGGGTAGTTGGGGTTTTGGCTTTCGGGTTTAGGGTTTAGGGTTGTTAGGGTTGTTAGGGTTGTTAGGGTTGTTAGGGTTGTTAGGGTTGTTAGGGTTGTTAGGGTTGTTAGGGTTGTTAGGGTTGTTAGGGTTGTTAGGGTTGTTAGGGTTGTTAGGGGTTAGGGTTTAGGGTCAGGGTTTAGGGTGTAGGGTTTAGGGTTTAGGGTCTAGGGTCTAGGGTTTAGGGCAGTCTTAGGGTTGTAATGCCCTACTAATTAAGGGCAGTTACTTCCAAACTGCAGGTAAGTAGAGCCCCAGGCAAACGCTAAACCCTAACTTGCCTGAAAGACCCTAGACTAAACCTTCAAACCCAAACCCCGAAACCCCAAACTCTCTTTGAACCCCGACAACATCAGAACTCTAACCCACATGTAACCCTAAACCCTAAACCCTAAACCCTAAACCCTAAACCCTAAACCTAAACCCCAAACCCCTAAACCTCAGCCCTGGACCTTGCACCAGACCCTGGGCACTCTAAACCCGAAAACCACATAACCTGGAGACACCCCCAAACCCCTAAACCCCAAACTCCAAACCGGTACAAACCCTACGGGCCTAAAGAACCCGAAGCCCTACACCCTACACACTACACCCTACACCCTCAACCCTCAACCCTCAACCCTAAACCCTAAACCCTAAACCCTACACCCTACCCTCCCAAAGCCCCGCCCGTTTGCTCCTTGCGGCTGGGCTTGAAGTAGCGGAAGGCCCTGCTGAAAGGGGCCTGGGGGAGCCTGAGAAAGCCAAGGGGAGAGAAGGCAGTCTAAGGCTTAGGGCTTAGGGCTTAGGGCTTAGGGCTTAGGGCTTAGGGCTTAGGGCTTAGGGCTTAGGGCTTAGGGCTTAGGGCTTAGGGCTTAGGGCTTAGGGCTTAGGGCTCAGGGCTTAGGGTTTAGGGTTTAGGGTTTAGGGTTTAGGGTTTAGGGTTTAGGGTTTAGGGTTTAGGGTTTTTCAGTACGTACCCTAACCCTCAACTTCAAACCCTGAAAGGAGCTAAGGAATCCGGTACAGAATACATCCCCTCCTCAAAGACCTCCTTCAGTCTTTTAACGTAGGTAACCTTGATTCCGCCCTTCCCTAGCCCTGGGGTTTTTGGGTTTCTAGGGTCACGGCTTTCGGAGTTGAGGGGCCTTTTAGGGTTCAGGGTTTAAGTTTAGGGCTTAGGGTTGAGGGCTTTTAGGAGTTTAGGGTTTTGAGTTCAGGGCTTTGGGCTTGGGGCTGAAGAGTGGGGCTTTAGGGTTCAGGGTTTAGGAATGTTTGGGTGGGCTTGAGGAGTTTAAAGGGCTTTTGGGCTTCAATGGTCGCGTGAACCGAAGATGCCGGACTTCCCGGCGGGTGTCGCAAGAAGGATAAAGCACGATGTGTGAGGCTACCTACTAAGCTGGGATCGCCCTTAAAACCCTTTGGAAAACATATTCCCGAATATGATCCTCTTACCCTAAACCCTAAACCCTAAACCCTAAACCCTAAACCCTAAACACAAGGGAACATACAAAATATCCCAGGGGCCCACGTAGTAACTAAGGCCATAGCAAGGCCCACAGCTCCTCTGAAGCCCGAGCTACGTTTTCACAAGCCAATGCGCTTGGACCCTAGACTCTACGAGTACGGTTTAAATGCGCCCGAAAGCTTCCCTAGGCAGCCTAAACCCTGAAGTTTAGGGTTTAGGGTTTAGGGTTTAGGGTTTAGGGTTTAGGGTTTAGGGTTTAGGGTTTAGGGTTTAGGGTTCAGGGTTTAGGGTCAAGGGCCGACAAGGCAAATGATCCCAGGAATGCGGCCCGAGGAAATCGGCAATCTCATCCTGGGCCGGGTTGAGGGTTGAGGGCTGAGGGCTGAGGGTTGAGGGCTGAGGGTTGAGGCTTGAGGCTTGAGGCTTGAGGGTTGAGGCTTAGGGTTTAGGCTCTAGGGTTGATTAGGGGTGAAGCTTGAGGGCTGAGTTTGCAGGGTTCAGGCCTAAAGTTGCGGGGGCTAAGGGTATAGGGCTTATATACGGGGATTGGTGGTTTCAGGTAGCTTCACATTCGGGTTGAACCCCCAACCCCCAACCCTAAACCCTGAACCCTGAACCCTCAATCCTTAACCCTTAACCCTAAACCCTAAACCCTGAACGCTAAGTTTAGGATTTCATGCTGCACCCGCTTTAGCTTTGGCTCCCCCAGTCGAAGCTGCACGGCCCTCGGGTTTTCTGTGATTCGAATGGGAGGAGTTTACTTAATCCCTGTTCCCCAGGAAGAAAAAAGAATCCTTTTTGTTCATATATAAGAAAGCCCAGAACCCAAAAAGTAAAAAGGATCCCTAACACTGATCTAGTTTATATATACGTTTTGAAAGGGGCGGCGATGCCCGGCAGCGGATTCTAAAGGCGCGCCGCGCGGACTTTTCATACCGCACTCGGACGATTTGACTGAATTCTGGATCCCACCGCGCACCCCTAAGCAGTCAGGGTGTCCTGAATAGCCCAGCCAATTTGACTTTACTCAGGAGGCCCCCACAAAACAGGGTGCAAACGTTACGGTTTCGGGGCTACTCTGCTGAAAGTCTGGGGCGGGGGTTCCGAATTCAGGGTACCCTGTTCGGGGTCATCTTTAGAAAGAGGATAGAAGCACGCGTATATCTGGGAAGAGCCCTGGATCTTTGGGATATGTCCCGAATAACAGGCCCGTATCTTGACAATCTCTAAGCCCTTAACCCTGAATCCCTCAACCCCTCTAGAGCCATCCACTATAGAGAAGCTAGGCTGGGCGAACCCTAAACCCTCAACCATCAACCCTCAGCCCTTCCATCGGGGGTCTGCTGCTTCGAAGTCGTTGGTGCCCCAGGCTTCGCAAAGGTCCTTCAGGCGGTTTCGGCTGGTTACCCGAAACCCGAACCTTTGCCGGAAACCCTCAACCTAAGCCTCCTAAGCTCAAACCCCATTGTCCATTGCCAGCACCCTAACCCCCAAACCACCGTACAAAAAAAAAACTAAGCCTAAACCCCTAGGGCCCTGGGGCAAGAGACTCAAGATATCCTTGACCTTCCACCCTGTACACCCCTAAACCCTAAACCCTAAACCCTAAATCCACTAAGTACCCTAAGTCTGCAGAACTTCGGATTCAGACAATCGGCTGACCCTAGATGGCCCTAGATCAACCCCAAACTGAAAAAGCCCCAGCACCAAAACCTCGAAACCCTAAGACCCCAAACACCCCTAAACTCCTAAACTCCTAAACTCCGAAACTCCGAAACTCCGAAACTCTTAAACTCCTAAACTCCTAAACTCCTAAACTCCTAAACTCCTAAACTCCTAAACTCCTAAACTCCTAAACTCCTAAACTCCTAAACTCCCAAACTCCCAACCTCCTAACCTCCTAAACTCCTAAACTCCTAAACTCCTAAAAACTCCCAAACTCCTAACCTCCCAAACTCCTAAACTCCTAACCCCTAAACCCCTACAGGGCACCAAAGTAAACTACAGGGCCCCAATTTAAACCCTGGCCCTCAACCCGCCGCGCCTCATACGCCACCCAGCGCCAGCTCGCGGGCGGAAGCTGCCGCAGGACCTGCGCTCAGCGCCGGGCTTGCCACGGCTGGTCTTGATTTCCCCCGCGGCTTTTAGTAGGGAATGGGGGAATTGGGTACCCTAATCCCTTAAAGGGTATATATATATATATAGGGGGGGATATCGGGTACCTTATTCCCTGCAATCCCTACTCAGAACCAGCCAAGGGATAGTTAGGATGTGCCGGGCTTCATCGGGTTGATAAGTATTTAGGGTTTGGGGTTTAGGGTTCAGGGTTTAGGGTTTAGGGTTTAGGGTTTAGGGTTTAGGGTTTGGCGACCACAACGGGACCGAAATTTGCTGTAGACCAACCGCCCTCTGCCAGGTGCCAAAGTTTAGGGTTTAGGGTTTAGGGTTTAGGGTTTAGGGTTTAGGGTTTAGGGTTTAGGGTTTAGGTTTGGGGTTTTAGGGTTTAGGGTTTTAGGGTTTTAGGGTTTAGGATCTGAGGCTTGGGGTGTAGTGTAGGGTGAACAAATTGGCCACAATTGGCCCATGGGTTGCTTCGGTCTGTGTTGAAGGCCTGTTGCCTTAAGAGGCTTCTTGCTTTTTGGGGTGGTGAAAGCTAAAGCTGCGCTCACCCAAATCCTAAACCCCTAGACCCTGGACCCTGGACCCTAGACCCTAGACCCTAGACCCTAGACCCGAGACCCTAGACCCTAGACCCGAGACCCTAAACCCTAAACCCTAAACCCTAAACCCAGGCGGGCTTTGGTCTTCTACGAAGCCTCTGGCGCCGCATCCTTTTCAAAATCCAGCGCGCAGAGCTGCTTGCTGCCTAAGAGGGATGTAATATGAGGGTTTACGAAAACCCTAAACCCTAAACCCTAAACCCTAAACCCTAAACCCTAAACCCTAAACCCTAAACCCTAAACCCTAAACCCTAATTAGGGGTGCCTTATTGGGGTCGCTACTCATATAAGGGAAACTAGCGTCCCTTATATGGGGGGTCGGAATAATTACGAAGGTTACGCCCTTATGGTCCCTATATGGTGCTGTACGATACTTCGGGTACCTTATTTTATTGCGGTCCTTATTATAAGGGAATCCTACTATTGGGGGTGTCTATTACACAAGGGGTCCCATATTTTCGTAAACCCCCGTATAGGGGTCGGAACAATTACGAAGGTTATTCCCTTATGGTCCCTATATATAACCATACTAAATAACTCCCACATCCCTATTCTCACTATTGAGGGCCCCTATTCGCCATCCCTATAAACGCTAAACTGCCGCAAGCTGCGATTCCCCAGCTCTGGGTAAGGAATCTTGCGGGCTCCCCCTGCCCCGAATTGTGCAAAGGCCCCGCGGCCACACCGCGAGACCTCGAGGTTCATAATGAAGAAAGCCTGCCGAAGCCCTCTACAAGCCTCATCAACCCTTCCGCCGTTATGAGCCCAGGGCTCTTTGATGGTTCAACTCCTGCCCTACACGCTAAGCCCTACAACGCCTAAACCCTAAACTCTAAACCCTAAACCCTAAACCCTAAACCCTAAACCCTAAAAACTAAACCCTAAACCCTAAACCCTAAACCCTAAACCCTACCACTTCTGGCTGTAGCGGCTTCCAGCGAGAGATCACGACCCATCTGAGAGCCGCGTCTACAGGCTCATGGACTAAGGACCTGGAAAAGGTCAGGTCCTGCCTCAAAGATGGCGTTCCAGGGTTTGGAAGTTTAGGGTTTTCGGCCTTAGGGCCAAGCTTAGGGTTTAGGGCCCAAGTTTAGGGTTTAGGGCTTAGGAGCGTTTAGGAGTTTAGAAGCTAATTATGGGGAGTTTAGGAGTTTAGGTTCCGGGAGTTTAGTGCTTGGGGTCTGGGATTTTTAACCTTAAACGCCTCACCGGGAGCCGACGATAAAGCCCAAACTCGCCGAGGGCTTTCACTGGGTTCAGCGCTGCTCCTCAGATACGGCGGAAGCCCTTGTTCCGGAAAGCATCCACTGCCGTGGAGCGCCCGCCGCCCCGGGGGAAGAACGAGGTTCCCGAACGCACCTTTTTTGGTGGCCGCGGCGTTTTATGTTTGTTCTTCTTTCCTTTGGAGGGTGTTCTCGGACTAAAAACTCCCCGGCCTCCTAAATGGCTAAGATGTTCGGACTAGCAGAGGGTTTAGGGAGTAGGGTGTAGGGTTCAGGGGAAGCAAAATAAATACCACACACCCGTAAGAACTGGACATAACCTCCGTGCACCTTGCTCGAGAAACCTACTGAACCTTGGCTGAAGCATCAAGCTTACATGGGTTGACAGGGTGTAGGATCTAGGGCCTAAGTTTAGCGTTTAGTAGTAGGGGACCCAAAAAAACCCTAAACCCCTAAACCCTAAACTCAGGCCAAAGGCACGGGCGCACACACCCGGGGCCGCTTGAGTCGCAGCCACGCTGCGTCGCAGTACTCGTTGCAGACATGGTGGGCGAAGAAGTTCCTTTTCTGCTTTCTCCCTTTCTTGCCGGTTTCTGGTACTCCAGAGGGCTTGGAACTAGACCCAAGAGTAACCTAGGAATAAAAATGTGTCCCTTTTTTGGCCTAAACGGGCGTACAAGGCCACCTAAGTCTTCAAATAAAGGGGAATAAGGGCCTACGCTGGGTCCTAGGAAGGTTGCCAAGAACAGGTTTCGGGTTCCAGGGTTTATAAGGTATGTGGAACGCCCAGTTGCCGCATCATGGGAAAGCCGCCATCGGTGACCCCAAAGTCCTTGTTCACGGACAGCACCGCCGGATCTGTGAGCACATAGTGCGTGTCGTAGCCTCCGCCCTGAAGGTCACAAAGCAGGTGCTGGCCGTTGGAGAAATGGAATGAGAAGTGCGACAGAGCCTGGCAGGAGTTTTTCCTCACCGGACAAGTGGGGTTGTTAGATTTTGAGGACAAAGCGGCGGCACAAGCCCATGTGACGCGACTTTCAGGACAGAAGACAATACAGCATTGAGGACCACAGGCACACGGCTTGGCGGGCAACTGTACCGGAACGTGGCCAGACGCAATAAGCAGGCCAGGGAAGCTCAAGCGGGCAGGGCAACTGTACCGGAATGTGGCCATACGCAATAAGCAGGCCAAGGGCGCGCGCACGCGCCACAGCCCGACGACGTTCCAAGCAGTAGGGCTAATAGCAACCCTCCCGTAGAGCTAGGCTTTTTCTGCCACCCGCATAGCTGGAAAGGTCGCGCCGCAAGGTGGCAGAGGTTTCATAAGATAGGATTTAAGGGCTTTAGGGTTTATTTGGAGTTGATTTAGGGTAACAAGCCCCAGCTTCCGAAAGGGACGTAGGTTTGCGGTTTCAGGCTTTTAGAGAGGGGCTTGGATTCAAGGGTCAGGATGGGGATGCTCGAAGTGGTAATTTTTGTTGCACCACTACCTTATACCCCGAGAATTGCTTTATACAATAAGACGTGCCCTATGGCCGAGGCCTGGCAACGACTGGCTGAATTACAGGCTGTCAGCTCGGACGCAGTAACGGGAGTGGTCTCCGAGGAGAATTTTCGCGTTCAGAGCGTGTATAAGGCCTATAAACCTTTAAACATGAAAACACATGCCCTGTAAGCCCTGTAAGTACCAAAGACGGATTTTATTGTTCAGGCAGCCCTCCGTCTTTGCACCCCTAAACCCTACACCCTAAACTTAAACCCTAAGGCCTGTTGGAGTACCTCGGGACATCTCCCTTGGCTTTTGCCTAAACACGGATCATGCGGTTGTAGGCTCCCCCAAGAAGGCCTTCTGGGGTGCTTGGGGTTTAGGGTTCAGGGCGTAAGGCTTAGGGCTTAGGGCTTAGGGTTTTAGGGTTTAGGGTTTAGGGTTTAGGGTTTAGGGTTTAGGGTTTAGGGTTTAGGGTTTAGGGTTTAGGGTTTAGGGTTTAGGGTTTAGGGTTTAGGGTTTAGGGTTTAGGGTTTAGGCTTAGGGCTTAGGGCTTAGGGATTAGGGCGTAGGGCCTTATTGAGGGCTTGCGGCGCTTGCGGGGGCACATCTCATGAAAGGCCTGCATCATGTTGTATCCCTCGTTCACCCAGCCACTGTTGGAGTTAAACTTGGCATAGGTGCCGTCGATCAGGGGCTCCACCAGGACCTTGCGCTCTCCGCATTCCCAGACCTCGCGGGCGCTTGTAGGGGTTCAGGATGTAGGGTTTGGGGTTTAGGGTTTAGGGCTTAGGGTTTATGGATTTCGGGGTTGTAAGGTTTAGGATTACGGATGTATCTCCCAAGAGTTCAAGCGAAAGCTGCCACCTCTGGCTGGTTCAGGTAGACCCGGCGACGAGCCGGCTGGCCTCGCTGGCGGCAGTGCTCGTTGTTGTACCTGGGGTTGCAAAAACCCTAAGCCCTACACCCTAAAACATTGAATCCTAAACCCTAAACCCTAAACCCTAACCTCTACACCCTACACCCCAAACCCTAAACCCTGAAATCACGAAGCCCCACATACCCTTTATGCCTCAATCCTGACCCTGAAAGGTTTAGCCGGCTCTTGTGGCCCACTCTTTACATACGATGAGCCGCAGGCCAAGGCTCTAGGGGCCCTGGATTCTGTATGTGTTACATATTGGGGATTTAGGGATGTTTAGGGTTTAGAGTTTTGGGTTTTGGGGTTTCGGTTTAGGGTTTAGGGTTTAGGGATTTAGGTTGGGATGTTCCGCCCCTTATACTAACAGTCCTTAATAGGGATTCATGATCGGGGATACTGTAATCCCATTAACCCAATAAGGACTGTTAGGAAGGGGCGAACTAATCCATAAATGTATATTCTATGGGCTGGAGGTCTAAGGGCTTAGGATGGAAAGCATAGGGTTGGGGGTATCGGTATAGGGCTTCATGAACATGTGCGTGGATCAACGCGATTGTCGTACTCCTTAGAGAACGACAAAAATATCTTACCAGCGAACTACCGGCATATTCAAGGAGACAACAAAGCGCCGAAATATGAAACACAAGGACAAGAAGCGACAAAAAGTGCTCATCAGTTGATTTTATGCGGGTTTTGCTCAGATGTCTGGAAGAAGCATGAAAAGATTGGAAATGCAAATTAACAAAGTGAACAGTAAGAAAGTGACTTAAGTAAATTGATGGGGCTTCCTGGCCCATGAGCCTTTCGATTCCTTCACCGGCTTCAATCTTAATCGTCAGCACCAGGATGTCGGGCCAGTCATAAACCCTAAACCCTAGTCGAGCCCTAGAGGGTTTAGGGTTTAGGGAAGGGTTTAGGGTTTAGGGTTTAGGGTTTAGGGTTGAGGGTTGAGGGTTGAGGGTTGAGGGTTGAGGGTTGAGGGTTGAGGGTTGAGGGTTGAGGGTTGAGGGTTGAGGGTTGAGGGTTTAGGGTTTAGGGTTTAGGGTTTAGGGTTTAGGGTTTAGGGTTTAGGCCCTTCAAAAAACGGAGATGAGGGGCACGATACTGGGAATCCGAGTGGCTCGTTGAATGCTTCGATGATTCGCCCAGCTTCTGCTACGGCCTGCAGGTCCTCGCGGATAAGGTTCTCGGCTGTAGGATCCTTGAAGACCTTTTTTAGGGTTTGGGGTTTAGGGTTGAGGGTTGAGGGTTTAAACTCCCCTGGAAGGTATTGGTATTTGGCTGATTCGCCCCCCTGGCCTTGTAGACACCCTTGAGATTCTTGCGCGGTCCCTTCGTGAACGTCATCACGAAGACATCCCGGAAGGTCCCGCTCTCAAGGTACCTAGTTCATGTTTGGGATAACATGAAATTGTATATAAAACTGTTCTTCCTCATTGGGTTTAAGTACCCTGAATGAAAAAGAAATCTTGGGTTTATGTACCCTTAAAACATGTAAAACATGCTACCCAACTGACACAAAGCTACTGTCCCGCGGAGACTTTGGGAACGCAGCGCGTCGCCCAGCCCCGGTCGTTCGTCTCGAAAACGTGCTGCAACCGCTCTCGGAGCTCGGCCTTCGTGCCGGTGACCTTCTTGGTGTAGCCCAGGAACTGTATCATAATGATAATAATAATAATAATCGTAATAATAATAGATATTAATATCATAATAATAATAATAATAATAATATCAATAATAATCAGGGTGCCGTTTTTGGGGGCTTGTTACTTATAAGGGAACCTTGAACCAAAAAAAGAGAGGAAGGGGAAAGGGTGCCACTGGGCTGCCGGTGGCCTTGCGTCGCATTCTTCGGAGCTCCTCCTTCATCTCCAGCGCCGTCATGTCGTCCACGCGCTTGCGCTTGACGGGGGTGTGGCGGGCTGCCGCCAGCTTGCCCCATCCGTTGCACGCGCTGCACTTCTCGGGAACGGGGAAGCTGAAGTTCATAAACTCGAAGTTCAGCATCTTGCCGGTGGTGCCTTTGCCCAGGCAGCTGGTGCAAACAACAGTAAAGCCAGCGCCGCCGCACTGACAGCACATCATCTTCAGCATCATGTTGTTCATTTGGGGCAGCGGCTGGAGAACCTGCCCACTGCCCTGGCAGTGTCGGCATTTCTGGGGGTCGTGTACCTCCGACATGTCGCTGGCGAGCTGGCGAGCTCCAACGCGTGCCCTTCTGAACTCTGCAAGGGGGGGTTTCCGAAATTAGGGGTGCCTTGTTGGGGGTCCTTCTCGGCGTCTTCTGGAAAAGAAGATCTATCACTGCGGTTAATCAGGGCATCATTCTATCAGTTCCTAACCCCATACCCGAAATCCCTGAAGGAAACACCGGAGGATAATGCTGGCAAGTAATGAGCTGCCAAAAAACAGAACAACGCCAAATACCTTTGCACCCTCGTGCTGGCTGCGGAGCGCTGAGGAGTTTAGGGTTTTCTTTGGGTTGCTTAGGGTTTCTTCGAGCCTTATTTAGGGTTGCCTTTCGGGGTTTTTACTAGTTTAAGGGTTTCTTTGTTTAGGGTTTCTAGTTTTAGAGTTTTTAGGGTTTTGAAGGTTTCTTGAGTCATTTTGGGAGGTTTGTTTGGTTTGTTAGGGTTTACAGGGCTACTAGGGTTTATAGAGGTTTTAGGGTGGTTTCGGGCTTTTAGGGTTTATATGGTATATAGGGTATATAGGTTTTTCTGGTTTATAGGGTTTAAAAGGTTTACAGTTGTTTTAGCCGTTTTCGCGTTTATCGTGTATATACGGTATATATATATACACACACCTATCTACCTATCTATCTCTATATATATACATATACACATATACATATATAGGGTTTCTAGGCTTTATAAGGCTTGCTATGCAGTAGGCACTGTGGGTCTCAGAGGTAGTTCGGAGGGTAGCTTCCCGCCCATGCCTTCCTTTCCAAACATCTCAAGTAAGAGAACTCATAGCTGGGTTGAGTTTTGGATGTAGGATTTAGGGTTTAGGGTCTAGGGTCTAGGGTCTAGGGTCTAGGGTTTAGGGTTTAGGGTTTAGGGTTTAGGGTTTCGGGTTTAGGGTTTAGGGTTTAAGGTTTAGGGTTTACCTATCCCTCCTTCTCTCTTTTCCTTCGGTACACGGCTGGGTGGGTTTCCAAAATTAGGGGTGCCGGGGTGCCTGGGGTCCATATTATAAGGGAGTCCACCTATTTGACGGTTCATACACCCTAAACCCCAAACCCTAAACCCCAAACCCTAAACCCTAAACCCTAAACCCTAAACCCTAAACCCTAAACCCTAAACCCTGGCTTCGTATTTCGTGCGAGATTGACTTCCGGGGCTCCCCTCGATTCGGGGTTTGGAAACTCAGGGGTTCGGGGCTTGGGGTGGTTTTTAGGAAGTTTAGGGTTGTGTTGGGGGGATTAGCTTTGAGGGCTTCGGGTTTGTGTGGTGTTTCGGTCGGGATGGAGAGTTTTAGAGCTTTCCTTTTAAGGTTTCTGTGTGGTTTTGGGGTTTTGGGCTGAGGGTTTAGGGGTTGGGGGCACAGACCTTTGGGGTTTAGGGAGGGCTTGGGCAATCAAGCCCGAGACTCCTGACCCTCAACCCTGAACCCTAAACCTCTTAACCGCAAACCCTAAACCTCTCGACCCGGCACCCCCCACCAATCGCCCTGGGGCCTTGGTCAAGTAGTCGTTGAAAAGCGCCAAGACCTGCACTGCATCGTGCAGGCCCGAAGCACGAAGCCAACCCCCACATGTTTTCTGAATTTCTGGGGTACGTTCTGTTACAACCAAACACCCCAAGCCGTTAAACCCAAACACAAAACCCCAAACCCTGAACCCCAAGTCCTAAAATCTATAAGTCCATAGACTGGACGCCTCTCACCCCCATATGGCTGTGGAGCTTCTTGCACTTCTTCGGGGTTCCGGGTCTAGGCTTTAAGGAGGTCTGTAGAGAGTTTGTGGGCTTTAGAGGGTTTAGGGTTTTAGAGGGTTTAGGGCTTAAGCCGCCACGTGCCTTGGCATGCTCCACTAAACCATCGTCCCACTCCTGACGCAGATCCGACGTGCGGGGTTTGGGGCCCATCGCACCCCTAGAACAAGAGTAGCAGCTCACCTGTCGCATAAACCCTGGATCCTCGACCCTAGATAAACCCTAAACCCTAAACCCTAAACCCTAAACCCTAAACCCTAAACCCTAAACCCTAAACCCTAAACCCTAAACCCTAAACCCTGACCCCTGTACCTTGAACCCTGAACCCTAAACCCCCCGTCTGAGTCGTTTGGAGTTTCTGGCTTTAGGGCTTTTTGATCTGGAAGCCAAGGTTCTCAAAACTTGCTTGCCGCCCCAGCAGGGGTTCCGGCAAAGAGCCCGTAGTGGGCTCAGGGAGTTTAAGACTTAGGGCTCAGGGTTCAGGGCTTGGGGTTTAGGGTTTAGGGTTTAGGGTTTAGGGTTTAGGGTTTAGGGTTTAGGGTTTAGGGTTTAGGGTTTAGGGTTTAGGGCGTAGGGTTTAGGGCTTAGGGTTTAGGGTTTAGGGTTTAGGGCTTAGGGCTTAGGGTTTAGGGCTTAGGGTTTAGGGTTTTTTAAATGTAAGATTTATGGGTTTAGAGGGAAGCTCGCTGGTGCAAAAAGCACCCGGGCCGCTCGCTTGCGCCAAACTATTCTCATTTAGGGTTTAGGGTTCACCCCCTGAGGGGGGCTTTCTTGCTTTTTACAGAGAAAGAGCAGGGTGGGGCCTCTCGAGCTTTGTGGAGCCTGTCAGTGGCTCGTAGGCTTCTTGGAGCTTTCACGGAGTAAAATGGAGGGGTGCCCAAAACCATCGATTGCAAGACTAAAAACCCAACATTTTCATTACGGGTCTGGGCAAGCCCCGGCCCACGCAGCCCCAGGGCCGGCCCTGCTGGCAAAATCAAAACAGAGGGAGGGATTGCAGCGGTTTCAGGGAACTTTTAGGCTTGCCAGGGAAGGTGTCCCAGGCAGGGGCGCGAGGGGTGCCAGGTCCAGGTTTTGGGGTCCCAAATTTGTCCTAGAAGGGGTTTCCAGCTAGAATGGGGGGGGTCCCTGAAGTCTGCCAGCCCGGGCCCCAGACCCCATTGCGGGGTCCTCCCCGACCCCCTTAAACGCTGGGGTTTTGGGGTCCTACTTAAGTAGGACTGTTTTGGGGCAAGTTCCTGAAGCAACACCCCCTAGCCCATCTTGTACAGCACACTAAAAAGCTCATGGCGCTTACTGAGCCCAAAACCCTAAACCCTAACCCTAAACAGAGTGGGATCTCCCGCCGCCCACGGAGTCTGATCGTGGAAATCAGCCAAAGCGAAGGCAGCAGCAACCGCCCATCCCAACCTTTTGACTTCAGGCAGCCAACCCAATCCCAAACCTCTAACTTTTTGGCCCTCCCAGAAGCCCTCGAATGATGGACATCTAAGCCCAACAACCATTCGAAAAGACAAAAATAATAAAAACAGCATGGTGAAAGCGGCGAAACCGGGGGGGTGGGAGGGGGTGGGAGGGGGGGGAGCAGGGCACAAAAAACAAAAGGTTTTTGGGTTTGGTAGTGGGCCCAGCCTGACCTGCCTTGCGGCCCCTCTGGTCCCTGAACACGCTCCGTCAGGGCCGGCACCAGGGGGCTCCGGAAGGGGGGCCCAGGGACCTGTTTGGCCCAGCTCGGATCTGGCCCTGGCCCTGGTGTGGCCCTAGCCTGGCCCTGGCCCTGGCCCTGGCCCTGGCCCTGGCCCTGGCCCTGGCCCTGGCCCTAGCCCTGGCCCTGGCCCTGGCCCTGGGCCTGGCCCTGGCCCTGGCCCTGGCCCTGGCCCTGGCCCTGGCCTGGCCGAGGGCGAAGGCGAAAGCCAGCCAAACCTTCGCGTTTTTAACTTTTAGAAAGATTTGCTGGGCCTCCCTGAACTGGGAGGCCCTTTCAAGCAAGGGATCCAGATCCCCAACCAGGACGCAGCATCACCAAGGCGAAGGCGGCAGCCAGCCCCAGTTTTTGGCACTTTTAGAAAGACTCACAAGGCCCAACAAGGCCTTCCAGATGCAGCATCAGCTAAAGCGAAGGCAGCAGCAACCGCCCATCCCAACCCTTTGACTTCAGGTGCGAAGGCTGCCCCCAAACTTCTGACTTTTTGGCCCTCCCAGAAGCCCTCGAATGATGGACAGCTAAGCCCAACAGCCATTAGAAAAGACAAAATAACAAAAGATGCAGCATCAGCATGGCGAAAGCCCAAACCTCTGATTTCACGCCCTTCCAAGCAAGCTTTCCAAATCCCCGCCCAACACGCAGCACCGCCGAGGGCGAAGGCGGCAGCCAACCCCAACCCCAAACCTCTGACTTTTGGCTCTCCCAGCAGCCCTCGACTGATAGACATCTCCCTTGCAATGCCTAGGGGCTGCGAGGTTCAGGGTAGTTGATCTGCATCGATGCCGAGCTTCTAAACCCAACCAATAGACAAGAGAAAAACAACAAAAGCACGATCAGAGTTCAAAAGAACCCTAAACCCGTAGAGGTTAAGGCGCGGGTGGAGCGCCAGCGGGGGTGGGCTTATGCAAATCGGGGCGCGCGCCTGGGCGCTTTCAGCACCAGCGCGCCCACGCATTGAGACACCCTAAACCCTAAACCCTACACCCTAAAACCTCAACCCTAAACCCTAAACCCTAAACCCTCTACATCCATGCCCGTAGCTGCCTGGCCATCCCCACCCTCTGCAGGACAGCTGTGTCCTTGTGGCTCCAGGCCGCAGAAAGCAAGTTCCGGTGCAAGACGAGGACCTGGCAGAGGCAGAGACTATAGGGCTTAAGGGGTTTAGGGTTTAGGGGTTTGGGGGTTTAGGGCTTAGGGTTTCGGGTTTAGGGTTTAGTAGTTTGCGGCGTTGAGATAGAGTTGGGTGCGCCTTAGGTCTCGGGATTCGGTTTGGCCCCTGGCCGCAACTCTGGATCACGCGTTTCGACACTGCATGTGCAACGAACACACGTTGCTACGTAGCACGGCCACCTCGCACATAACCGGCCCAGTCGCGTTGGAAAGGGAATGTTGAGATCCTAAGCACGCAGAACCACCATTCGCTTTCTACTCATTTACAGCCGGATCCCCAACAACAACCAATCGAAAGCACAAAAACACTGATCTGAAATCAACCTCGGAACCGTAAAGACAAGGCAGCTTCCAATTCCACAAACGCAATAAGCGCACAGAACACCAACATCTCTCTGCAGTCCGCCTCACCCCCCTTTCCTTGTGCACTAGCTATAGGCTGGCTTGGGTCAGCTGCCAGCAGCAGTTCAACAACTTCCGCCTCCCCCTGGCCAGCAGCCACACTCAAAGCGGTTGCACCAGTAGGCCCACAAACGATGTTGCTGTCAGCCCGTCCCTCCAGCAGCAAGCGCACAACTTCCACGTGCCCCCACAGGGATGCTACGAGAAGAGGCGTGAGGATGGTGAACTCGGACTCTGTTCCGGGCATCGCTTGGCGGCCCTCTGCCTCCATCAGGAGCTCTGCAACATGCTGAAAGCCGGCCGATGAGGCCGCCACGAGTGCGGGAGCCAGGTGTGGATTGCGTGGATGTACGGTTAGGGACTCTTCCGCCGCGCCAGCACAGCTTGCTTCCAAAAGCCTGCGCACAACTTCCAGGTGTCCACCCTGACATGCGGCGACCAGAGGTCGCGGATCATGATCCAGGGTATGCGCGACCTCGCCCCGAAAACTTGGATCGGCGTTTGCCTCCAACAAGAGCCGCACCGTCTCCCGGTGGTCGTCTGGAGAGGGATGTCCAGGCTCCCGCCCGCCGATTGCCGCAATGAGGGGTGTTGCAGCATCCTGATCGACACATCCGACCGCCTCCGTGCAAGCTCGTGCCTCCAACAACACCCACACCGCGTCCACATGCCATCCGTAGGCTGCCAGAACCTTATTTGTTGTCCAATATCCTCAAGGAACTTAAAGGTTAACCTGAGGGACTATCCAGGGAATATACTATAGGACCCCCAAAAAGGTGAAAGGTTGCCTACTCTACTACTAAGGAACAAGTGCCGTGCCTTGGTATCGAATCGAGTGATAGGAGTTCTGCTCTGTCTCGGCACAGGCCTCCAGGGTTTAGGGTTTAGGGTTTAGGGTTTAGGGTTTAGGGTTTAGGGTTTAGGGTTTAGGGTTTAGGGTTTAGGGTTTAGGGCTTAGGGAAGGGGGATGTAGCCTCCAGCAGCAAGCGCACGATCTCCGTGTGGCCCTTGTCGGCTGCCACCCCGAGGGCTGCGACGGGTCTTCCTGCACCCTCGTCTTCCTTCCTTCTCCAAGAACCAGGACCAAAGGGGAAAAAGGGGTTTAGGGTTTGGGGTTTAGGGTTTAGGGTTTAGGGTTTCGGGTTTCGGGTTTCGGGTTTTAGGGTTTCGGGTTTAGGGTTTCGGGTTTAGGGTTTATAGGGTTTAGGGTTTAGGGTTTAGGGTTTAGGGTTTAGGGTTTAGGGTTTAGGGTTTAGGGTTTAGGGTTTAGGGTTTAGGGTTTAGGGTTTAGGGCTTACTTAGGGCTTAGGGTTTAGGGGAAAAAGGGTTAGACTTTAGCATTCCTACTTCATCAGGAAGCCCGAAACGCATAAAAGTTCAGCTGTTGGCGAAGTAAGCTTCTGTGTCACAGTCCAGTAAGTTCGGATCCTGTGGGCGCTGCAAGATCTCCTCCACAGCTGCCACGGAACCAAGGCCGGCCGCGGAGAGGAGTCCATGCACCTGCTCCTCGGAGGTTTCAGCAAAGGGTAGCCTCACTGTTGGCGAGTCGGGAATGAGAGAATGAGGTACCCTATATCCCCCTATAATATATATATATATACCCTTTAAGGGATTATGTAGGGTACCTCGTTCCCCCATTCCCTACTAACCAACAGTAAGTAGCAAGACCAAATGGAGGTCGGCTTCGAAGTCCAGCACGGTCTCATCCTCTAAGCTACGGCCTTCGTGCAAAATTCTTTGCCGGAAGCGCGGCAGTTCGCCTTGCCTTTGTAGATACCGCTTGAGGCTCCGCACGTCGCGTGCTTCGGAGGTGGAGACCAGCCGCTCGTCTCCTGAAGCGCTCCAGATGTGGAGCATCTTCGCGGCATCGGGCGCAGATGACATGATGGTGCAAGAATCCGCGCGACAAGACTCATGCCGGGTGCTTAGCAGTCTTCGACTTTGAAACCTACACACATCTAGCGACACCTGGACCATGGAACTTGCCAGCAGTTTACTGAGGGCTTTTCAGCGATACCCGTGCAAAGAATACGCTAAGCCGGATCAAGCCAATGCCTTCCATCAGCTAGCTGAGTGGTTTTGGGGCTTTTGAGGAGTCTGAACCTTTGGGACTTAGGGCTTTGGGATTTAAGTTCGGACTCCCAGACCGTGTCAGAATGTTTTTTAGTGCCAACATGCCAGAAAGAGGTCTATGCGAAGGTTGCAGGTGGAATAGTCTTGCAGATTCGAGAACAGATTAGAGATCATGGACAATGGACGCCCCCTTTTCCTTAGCTTTCTGGAAGTGACGCTGGCCCCAGGTGGTGTAGGGGTGGCTTAAGGTACCCTAAAGACGGCCGGGGGTTGGGGGTTCTCTGGGCTTCCTATATGGCCTCAAAATGCTTCCATGCCTTCAAAGCTGCGGACTTCTCTGACAGAGTCTTTTTTCACGTCGGAGAGCACCCAGCAACGTCTGCTGCCAGAAAACGGCCTTCAGTTCCACAAGCAGCTTTCGAGGTTTGCCTACTGGTTCTTGGGGTTACCTTATATCCTGGTCATCTATATATATATATATATATGCACCCATGAGCAAAGGGATTCTGTCAGGTATCTAATTTCCTCATCCCCTACAGAGAACCCGTAAGTTTCGGGGTTCAGGATTCAAGGCTCCCGGAAAGGTCCCTGATGTGAATGGAGGCAGAAGAGAGATTAACTTGGATTTCGGGTTGGGTTTAGGGTTTGGGGCTTATGTTTCGGGTCTAGGGGTTTAGGGTCTTTACCCAAAAGAAACTTAGAGACCACAGGCCCAAACCCTGGGAGCCCCCGAAGCCTAAACCCTAAACCCTAAACCCTAAACCCTAAACCCTAAACCCTAAGCCCTAAACCCTAAACCCAGCTCCTCTTGACAAGGTGCCGTGCTGTGGGTCTGCTGCAGGTGCTGCAGCCGCCTCGAGGGGTTTGGACCCTGAGATCGGTATGGGTCTCCATTATGGGGTATAGGGTATAGGGTTTGGGGTTCAGGGTCTAGGGTCTAGGGTTTAGGGCTTAGGGCTTAGGGCTTAGGGTTTAGGGTTTAGGGTTTAGGCTTTAGGCTTTAGGGTTTAGGGTTTAGGGTTTAGGGTTTAGGGCTTTCGATCTTTGTCTTTCCCCACCCCTTACGCTGTGGTGGTCGGATCGAAGCCGCAAGGCTACTTACTTTCAGCCCGGCAAAGCACGCACCAAGCAACCCTAAACCCTAAACCCTGAACCCTAAACCCTGAACCCTAAACCCTAAACCGGATTCCACCCGTCAGCACTTAACAACCCCACAACCGCGACGCTGACGGACGTTCTTGCTGGGGGGCATCTCCGCGCTGATCTTGACCATGGACTCCTCCCAAAAAAGCAGGCAGGGCTTTGGCTTGGGGTTGAAGGGCTTCTAGATCTTCCGAGAACCCTAAAACCTAAACCCTAACCCCCCTAAACCCTAAACCCTCAACCCGGGTAACAAGGCAACAGCACGGCTTTTGGGGTTTTGGGGCTGAATCCGAAAAGCCTAAGCCCAAAGCCCAAAGCCCCTAGCTGCCTGCAACAGAAGAGTAAAAAGCTCCGAGATGGAGGAGAAGGTCCGCACGGACGGCAGGGCCTGACAGGGTTTAGGGTTTAGGGTTTAGGGTTTAGGGTTTAGGGTTTAGGGGTTTAGGGTTTAGGGTGTTGAAGGCTCAGGAGGGTTTAGGGTTTGGGGTTGAAGGGATTGTGAGTCAGGGCTGTGTAGGGCTGATTTACATGGGGATGTAAACGAACATGTCGGCAAAATTCGGCGTAGCTTTTGCTTTACATGTTCAGGATACAATCCGTGAGAACAAGAAGCCAGGAACACCAAGGCAGCTCGAGGGCCTCCCCGAATCAGTTGTTCTTGTATTTAAAGGCCCTAAACCCTAAACCCTAAACCCTAAACCCGAAAGCCGAAAGCCTGGACTCTCGCTGTATGGAGCAGATGTGTTGTTCAACCTTTGGGTCAAAGTTGTGGTGACATGCTGGTCGAAGGATGCAGGGAAGCCTAGGGAGTGGCAGTCGGCGTGGGCCTAAACCCTAAAACCCAAAACCCTAAAACCCTAAACTCTGAGCCCTGAGCCCTGAGCCCTGAGCCCTAAACCCTGAGCCCTAAACCCTGAGCCCTAAACCCTAAACCCTAAACCCTAAACCCTAAACCCGAAACCCTAAACCCTAAACCCTAAACCCTAACCCCTAAACCCTAAACCAAACCCGAAAATGTTTTCATGAACCCTGGCAGCCCTGGCACTCCCCCGAAGACCGAGTCCGGCCTTGAAGTCTGTCATGTGCCACCAGTACACACCTCAGGAGCTCGCACGTTTGAGGGGCTTCGTGAGTTTAGGGCTTAGGAGTTTTAGGGTTTGAGGGGTTTCGAGGGCTTTGGGTTTGGGAGTTTTTTCCCAAACCCTAAACCCTAAACCCTAAACCCTAAACCCTTTAGGGGGGCTTCGTGGGCATGGGGTGTAGGAATATCAGAGGTCACGCTTCCTGCCGACCCTGCGGCCCTGAACACAAAGACTTGACAATTCCCCAAACACCCCTAAACCCTGAACCCCTCCTGAACCCTAAGCTTCAAACCCTAAACTCCCCTAAACCCTAAACTCTAAACCCCAAACCCTAAACCCAGGCACTCTACACCGCAAACCCTACACCCTGAAACCCGAATCCTCGGCTCCCGTCCTAAGGCGAGCGGCGGTTCTCCAAGTCCTCCCAGTCTCTGTACTCGTAGGGGTACAGGTGCTTCCTAGGCAAATACGGCTAGGGTTCAGTGTTCAGGGCTTAGGGTCGTACCCTAAACCCTAAACCCTAAACCCTAAACCCTAAACCCTAAACCCTAAACCCTTGTACTGAAAAGACTGCAGCGGAAGATTGTCAACCTCAGAAGGGGAACTAAGAAGGACATAGTGGGTCTGGAGTTGGAAGATAGGTGCCCGGATCATGACATTCCTACTCCGTACCTCGGGGGTTTAGGGTTTAGGGTTTAGGGTTTAGGGTGTAGGGTGTAGGGTTTAGGGTTTAGGGTTTAGGGTTTAGGGTTTAGGGTTTAGGGTTTAGGGTTTAGGGTTTAGGGTTTAGGGTTTAGGGTTTAGGGTTCCCAAATTATGGCCCCTCTTGGGCTTCCTGTGGTGATTCGGAGCCTTATCTAGGGTCCCCGGATAAGGAGGGTCCATAATTTCCCCCGCCATATGCCTCAAGCCGGATACACCCCTAACCCAAGACCAAAAACCCAAAGCCACAGACCCCCCCCCCCCAAAAAAAAAAAAAGAAAACGCGCGCACACGCACACAAACACACAAACACACAAACAAAAAAATAAGGAACGAGAACACACACACACACACACAAATACTAAACCCTGCCCCCCCCCCCCCCCCCCACACATCCTATGCCGAGAGTCGGGGGATTGAAAATGGTTGCGAGCCAATTCCTGCAACCAATGGATTCGAGCTTGGGGGGGGAAGGCGGGGGATCTTGAAACCCTAACCCCTAGGGTTTCGGGTTTCGGGTTAAGGGTTTAGGGCTTAGGGCTTAGGGCTTAGGGTTTATTTAGGGTTTAAGGTTGGGGCCTTATGGTTTAGCTTGCAAGGCCCGTTCTGCTGAAGACCCCGTGTGGGGCTTTGAGGTTGTATGGCAAGGCCGACTGCGGAGCTTCCCCTCTTCCCTAAACTCTAAGCCCTAAACCCTAAACCCTAAACCCTAAATCCTAAACCCTAAACCCTAAACCCTAAACCCTAAATCCTAAACCCTCTTGGAGGTGTATATTACAGTGTATATCTTAGGGGCGAGGGCTTGGGATGCTCCCCCTTATACTTGCAGTCCTTAACGTAAGGGGTTATGACAGGGGGCTCTGGACTGCGGCTCAAGATCGAAGATTGAGATGGGGAGATGGCTGCAAGAATCGGAGATGCTGGGTTTCGGGTTTCGGGTTTCGGGTTTAAGGTTTAGGGTTGGGTGGTGTGTATATTGGGGCCTTCACGGACACGGATTACCAAGATTGGGGTACAGTACCGAACTTTGGGGTCCTTAGAAAGGGGATTGTAGTACGTTTTGGGAAACAAGGGATCCCTATCTTGGGAAATGCCCACTTAAACTGATATATGCATATGTATATACACATACAATGATAGAGGGAGAAACGACAAGGGGATAATGTTGGTCATGATTTAGGAACCTGTATTGAGTTCATCTAGCCAAACCGCAGAGGGCCTGTCGTTGGTGCCCAGCACGGTGAAGGTGTACCTGGGCAGTTTTGAACCCCGCGGCCGCGCTGTGAGAGCACTGCTTCTTGGGCGCACAGGGTTTGCGGTTTAGGGTTCAGGGTTTTTGGTTTTTGGTTTAGGGTTTAGGGTTCAGGGTTTGGGGTTTAGGGTTTAGTGTTGAGGGTTGAGGGCTGAGGGTGAGCAAAGGCCACGCCACTGCATGCCAGGTGCATTGGGGTGTCTGGCACAAACGTCGGCAAAGCCATGTTGATCCAGTCGTAGAACGTCATCCTCGGCAAGCAGCGCGGCTCGGGAGTCTTCTAAGACCTGAACTCCCAGGACCATGACGACGTGAATCAAGCGCCGTCTAAAACTCGAAGCCAAAAGAAGAAGCAGAACAGTAGGTAAAATTGAAGTAAACAGAGACCCGGGTTTGAGGCTTTGTGTTTTGGCTTCAGGCCCGGAAGTGTTTGGGCTTCTGGAGCTGTCTCTCGCCAGGCAGCGTCTGCAGCCAGTCGTATGGAAAGTAAACTCCTCCCGCGCGATCATCAACAGCTCACACTCTCGGGTTAGGAGCATATGATCCGGATCATACTTTCTGTTATGGGTTGCTTGGAGTCCCCAGTGTAGCTGAAAGGGCACCTTTGATGAGTGGAGTTTGCGAAAGGGGGCTTTGGGTTCATGGGGCTTAGGAATCCTAAAGAAGTGCGAAAACCTAAACGCCGGTACAAGTAAGCCCTAAAGATGGTTGGGTCTTCAGGGGTTTAGGCGCCCAGACACACCCTCAAAGAGGGCGGTCCGGGGGATGAGTGCGAGACTTGGGGAGCAACCAAGGGCTTGGGAGTTTAGGGTTTGGGGTTTGGGGTTTGGGGTTTAGGGTTTAGGGTTTAGGGTTTAGGGTTTGGGGTTTGGGGTTTAGGGTTTGGGGTTTACCAAACCACGGCACATGACAAATCGGGAGGGGGGGGGGGGGTTCCAAATCGTGGACTTAGGGTTTAGGGTCTAGGAAACGTTTAAAACAGGATCCACCAAGACAAGGGAAGCTTGCATCGCAAAAACCGCTGACACATGACCCCCCACACCTGAGGTTGGCCCTTTTTTTTCCAGGGGACAACCCTGCCTAAACACGATCCTCTCTAAACCCACTAGGTCAGATTATCCAAATACTCCTAACCCTAAACCCTAAATCCTAAACCCTAGCTAGACGCAAGAGTAACCTAGGAACAAAAAGGGTACCCTTTTTGGTCTAAAGGGGCTTAAAAGGTACCCACACCCCCAAAGGAAAGGGAGTAAGGGCCTCCTCTGGGTCGGAGCTAACCCTAAATCCTAAGCCCCACACCCTACAAGTGTGTATCGGTCTACCCACTCTTCGCCCTCCCACCCCCCCCCCCCGGGTGAAGAAAGATCGCGGTCCGGCTCGGTGGGCAAGCCAATTGCTGAAGCTCTTGTCCTTGAGCTCTTGAACATGCCGAAACCTCAGGTTGAAGGCTGAGGGGTTAGGGGGGTTGAGGGGGTTGAGGGGGTTGAGGGGCTGAGGGGTCGAGCGGTTTTAGGGTTGCGGGTCTGGGGTTTTACAGCCATGTTGTGACCCATGTTGAGCATGGCACGCAAAATCAAGACGGTAGCTGTTTGAGTAGGACATATTGAACCCTAAACCCGGAACGCTTAACCCTAAACCCTAACAAAAAATATCTTTATAAATATCCCAAACTCTAAATATTCAATTTCCGTCAAGTGCCGAAGGTTCATTCCGTTGAGGTGGGAGATGGAGTTGAGAAGCAGTTGCCTGCATGCAAGGCGCACACTGTCGAGGGTGCAAGGTTTACCCTGGGTTTAGGGTTTAGGGTTTAGGGTTTAGGGTTTAAGGTTTAAGGTTTAGGGTTTAGGGTTCAGGGCTTACGGATTCCGAGCCGGAACTTTGAAACAAGCCAAGGGCCTCCTTGTTGAGCATTGACAACATAGGCTTTGCTGCTCAAGGGCGGGCTTCGGCGGTGGGGGCTTGGGGTTCTGGGTCTCAGCCCAAACTTAACCCTACGAACACAAGAAACAATCCGGACAAGACTTTTTGGGGTTTGGGTTTTAGGGTTTAGGTTTAGGGTTTAGGGTTTAGGGTTTAGGGTTTAGGGTTTAGGGTTTAGGGTTTAGGGTTTAGGGTTTAGGGTTTAGGGTTTAGGGTTTAGGGTTTAGGGTTTAGGGTTTAGGGTTTAGGGTTTAGGGTTTAGGGTTTAGGGTTTAGGGTTTAGGGTTTAGGGTTTAGGGTTTAGGGTTTAGGGTTTAGGGTTTAGGGTTTAGGAAACTCAAGAACCTGAAACAAGGAAGCCTTCGGATAGACTCCAGACCCTTGAGCTCACCAAGCCTGTTCCAGAAGAGCACGGGTCCTCAGCGGAGCATCTGAACCCTGAGTAGGGTCTCTCTAGATTGAGGTTTAGGGTTTGAGGTTTAGGGTTTAGGGTTTAGGGTTTAGGGTTTAGGGTTTAGGGTTTAGGGTTTAGGGTTGTGGGGTGTAGGGGTCCAGGTGTGCGGTTTCAGCATACCGGCTGTAGGGGGTGAGGGCCTGGGGATATACACTTCTGGCCATGCTGCGCCACCAGCATATCCCCCGTGATGCGCAGCCCTCAACCCCCGAGAACGCGCTAAATCCCAAGCCCTAAAGTTGAGGGTTTAGGGTTTAGGTTTAGGGTTTAGGGTTTAGGGGTTAGGGTTTAGGGTTTAGGGTTTAGGGTTTAGGGTTTAGGGTTTAGGGCTCAGGATTTAGGGTTTAGGGTCTAGGGTCCTATAGTCCCAACAATCTCAACCCTACAACGCCTAAAACACGTGCCAGGCATCGTCTGTTCAACAGCACTTCCGTGGAGTTGCCGCCGCTGTACGTGACCGGCCTTGACAATGCACCAATCTCTTGGGTTCACGGTTCAGGGTTCGGGGTTCAGGGTTCAGGGTTTAGGGTTTAGTGTTGAGGGTTCAGGGCTCAGAGTTTCGGGTTTAGGGTTCTGGGGGGGCCTCTTTAGCTAGAGAGCGTTCTGTAGGCAGTTTTCACTGTAGTTAAACAGGCGTTGTCAGGCGACAAAATTTCCACCCACCCTAATCCGCCTAAGCCACTAATCAACCCCTGAACAAAGAAATCCCGAAACCCCAAAACAAACCCGTAAACCCCCTTAACCCCTTGCCCTTCCCGGTTCCTAAGACCCGTAACCCCCTAAACCCCTCAAACCCCCTTAAACCCCCTCAACCCCCTAAACCCCTTAACCCCCTCAACCCCGTAAACGGCCCCTCAACCCTAAACAAACCCCTAAACTCCCTAAACCCCCTAAACCCCCCGAACCCTTTTACCAGCAAATCGACCGGCGTCCGATCCCAAAACCCTAAACCCTAAACACAAGCCCTGAACCCCACACCTTACATTTTGTGCGCGTTCCAGGCCACCCCTGGTTGGTTCAAGGTAGTTTCAGGGGTAGGGTGTCTGAATGCCGCATAGCCGCTGCGTGTACATGGAAAGTGGTCTGACAGCGGGCATCTGCAGAGAGGTGTGCCGCCAAATCCTCAGTACGAAGCCCCACTCCACTCCAAGCTACTCCGAACTTTGAATTTTGAGCAGGTCATCGTGTGGCACCATGCAATTTCAAGAATCTAAATCGAAAATGGATGCCCTTGTTCGTGATCCGACAAATGTGGCGGGGAGTGAGCAGTAGCCGGCTGAGGGTCAAGAGGGTAGGGCGTACGGTGTTTACCGGGCTTTCAGGGGTTACTGAAACTCATCATACGGTGGAACCTAAACCCCAACCATTCGGCTTCTGAAATCCACGAAGGTCTGAACATGAAACCCTGTCAGGATTCGGGGGTCACAGTTGAGGGTCGTTTTCTGAGAGCCCGAAGGCAAACTCAACTCCTCAACTGTCATCTGGCGCGCTACTGCTCTACTTAGCGGCTTTTTGCAGGGGCCCGCGACTCAAAAGCCCAAAAACCTAAAGCCCACGAACCCACAAAACGCACAGGTTCTGAGCCCTGATCTAAGGTCATGGACTCCGTTTACGCATCCGAAATTTAGGTTTAGGGTTTACGGTTTCGGGCTTCTGGTTTAGGGTTTAGGGAGATTTGGGACACCAAAACCGGCGTAAACCCCAAAGCCTTGCAACCATAAGCCCCTAAACCATGCAAGCCATAGAATTCTGAGCGAGGCTCTGCAGGGAGAGGTATGGCGCGACGGTGGCGAAGGAGTTGCGCGGGTTCTGCTGCAGGTGCCGGTGCTTTTGCAGGTGAAGCGCTCACGCGAAGTCGGGTTTAAGGTTTATAAGGTTTATAAGGTTTAGGGTTTAGGGCTAAGGGCTTAGGGCTTAGGGCTTAAGGTTTAGGATGTCAGACTCAGGGTTCAGGACTCAGGGGTCTGAATATCGGGGCTGATGCATTAGATCATTTTCCCTTTGGGGTACCCTGCATAAGGAGGAATCATTGAATAGAAAAGAGAGGGACCCGATAACGGTCTGCGGTTGAGGGTTTAGGGCCCCTAAACCCTAAACCCTAAACCCTAAACCCTAAACCCTAAACCCTAAGGTTATAAAGACCCGGGGTTTATGGCTAATAATTCAGGGCTCGATGCCACATGTCCACACTTGCGCCGGTTCCTCCGCCAGCTCATCCCGGAAGGCTTCGTAGAGCTTCGTCTGGTCCGGGTCCTCTGCGGGTTTAGGGTTTAGGGTTTAGGGTTTAGGGTTTAGGGTTTAGGGTTTAGGGTTTAGGGTTTAGGGTTTAGGGTTTCGGGTTTCGGGTTTCGGGTTTCGGGTTTCGGGTTTAGGGATCCTCTGCGAACTCTGCGAAGCCCTATGAGGGTTCAGGGTTTCGGGTTATTGTGGGCACCCTAAACCCTGTAGACCCTGATTCAACCCTAAACCCTAAACCCTAAACCCTAAATCCTAAATCCTAAACCCTAAACCCTAAACCCTTGGGGCAAAACCCTCAATCTTGAACCCGCCGCCGGGCCTGGCCGAGGCTCTGAAACACATGGACCTCCGTAGACCCCGCACCCTTCGTGGCTTTTACAGCCTACCCTAAACCCTAGACCCTAAACCCTAAACCCTAAACCCTAAACCCTAAACCCCTCGAACCCTAGAGCCCTTCCCTAAACCCCGCACCCTTCGTGGCCCTTTTACAGCCTACCCTAAACCCTAAACCCTAAACCCTAAACCCTAAACCCCTCGAACCCTAGAGCCCTGCAGGCAAGACCCTAAAAACCCCTGAGCAACCCCTAGGGCTTAGGGTTTAGGGTTTAGGGTTTAGGGTTTAGGGTTTAGGGTTTAGGTTTAGGGTTTGGGGGTTAGGGTTTCAAATCCCCAAAAACCCCCAAACCCCAAAACCCACTCCCGTCCTTGGGAACCAGGAAGGCGATGTGGACGCCGAAGTAACCTCACTGGGAAAAACACCAGGATGGAAAAAGGGGTTTAGGGTTTAGGGTTTAGGGTTTAGGGGGTTAAGGTTTGTTCGGGCTTGGGGGTTGATGTTTAGGCCGAGAAGAAGCAATCTACTGACCTGTCCTGGACTGAACTTGCTGCTTTCCAAGACAGCCGAACGCCCCACGCTCCATTTTTGAACGAGAACCCCCAAACCCTCACAAACCCAAAGCCCTGCTTAAGCAGTGCATCTTGAATCTTCATGAAACCCCCTAAGCCAGAAATCCGCTCTCATAAATGAGCCTTGTCGAATCGTGTTTGAGGCTAAGAGCTTGGTTGGAGTCTTAACATGATTCGCATTTTGGTTTCGGGCCCTTCGTTTGGGGGCTTTTGCAGCAGGCGTCCGCCTAAACTCTAAACCCTAAAGCCTAAACCCCAAACCCCAAACCCGAAACCCTAAAGGGGGTTTCAGATGGACAGTGCGCTTGCCAACGAGGCACCCACGATGGGCTTCCCTGCCCGGTGCATCCTGGGCGGTGTTCAAGAGCTTGGGTTGGCTTTGGGTTTAGGGTTTCGGGCTTCGGGTTTAAGGTTTAGGTTTAGGGGTAAACCCTAAACCTCACGGGAGGCCTAACTTCGGGGCGGAAGCCGTGGGACTACTTCGGACTTCCTGCTCGGCACGCCCCCTTGTTTTGCAGGGGCTAACCATGTCACCCCCACATCCTCAACCACACGTACAAACCTGGCTTCACCCACCCGGGATGGGCCCATTGTACCCCAAAATCCCTCAAAAAGGCCCTACGATCTGATAGTGGGGACTACAGGGCCTAAAGTCCTATCCGGCGCTTGCAGCCCAAGGCACGACACGCAAGCGATGGCGGGCTCGCTGCAGAAGGCGATGTTGGCGTCGCGAAAAGTCTCAGAGTGTTTTGGTTTGGGTTGAAGTTATTAAGCTCTGGGGCTACAGCCCCGTTTTCGAGATCTTGTTACACGCGAAGCCCCGAAACCCGAAGCTGCTAAGGGAAGCCTCGCGCCGATAGGGGCCTGCCGGTCGTGGAGTGCAAAAACACAGATTTCAGGATCTACAGATTCTGTTCAAGAAATTCGGGTCAAGGCAGTCCGGTGCATCTTTGAAGTGCAACAAATCCCCCAACCCCAACAGCCTTATCCTACTTGGCTCGCTGGGCCATGTTCGCAATTCCACCTATGTATATACAGCCAGCCCCAAAGTGTCCTTCCTAACGGCGTGAACGCTAACCAAGGGTGTGGGGAACCCATGTGACATGTTGGGTGGGGCACCTCTTGACTTCCGTCCCTCACGCCGATCCACCGATGCATGCCGCCCCCAACACTTGGTGACCATCTACAACCCAGAGAGCCCAATACTCCTTAATTAAGGAACATACCTTAAATTATAAAGGGATCCTTAATAGGATTTAAGGAATATTCCTTAATTAAGGGGTATTGGGCTCTTTGGGAACCGGAATCCGAGGCTCTGCCTTCACATGTCGCGGAACTTTCACGGGGGCGCGTGCTGTGTTGGCGACGAAGCCAGGAACTTGGTCTTTTTGCAGATGCTGATGGCAGGATGTGCTATTGGTTTGGCCAACGACCCTCCTACTGCCTCCCTGTCCAGGATATCACACAACCTGCGCACGGCCCGCTTCTTGCATAACGGCTCGGATATTGAGTAATGATAGGCTGCCGAGGTGAATGCTTGACAAGTCAGATTGCCCCTGCGCAGTGTATGCATCCTGCTTGGAAATAGAGTTGCGGGGCGCTTGCAAAAGTAGGTGGGAGTCAGTCATATCAGAACTGCGTTTTAATTGATGTCGTGCGCCTTCCCACAGTGCAGGGATCAGTGCGGAATCTTTGTGTAAAAGGGAAGCGCGGGGGTCACTAGTCCCTGGACCCATCCATGAAACCCTCAACACCTCCTGAAGTCAAAGCAACGTGGGCATCTAGACTCCAAAAGACTGAAGCTCTCAGACAAAACGACCTCGGCTGCTGGTCCAAGTCTGCAGCTCGGAACCTTCCCCCAAAAGCAAACCCTAAAGCCTAAGGCCTAAGGCCAGAGCCTAAATGATGACCTGCTCAAATAGGCTGTGCCCTTTAAACTTTTTAGCCCCTGAAATATATTCAAGACAAGACCCTAAACCCTAAACCCTCCTAAACCCAATGTGCAAAAGAGAAGGGGCCTCCTTACCCTAAACAAAAGGCCCTAGACCGAAGCCCTAAACCCCAAACCCTAGTCAAGCATCCCAAACTCATGCCTCGTCGCGAATTAGTAGGTCTTGGAGCTCCTGTTAGGGACGCTTCGGTGGGTTTAGGGCTTGGGGGTTAGGTGATCTAGGGGTCTTGGGGTTTAGGTTGAGTATAGGATTTTGATATCTAGGGGTCTGGGGCTTTTTCGGGTTTGGGTTTGGGGGGCTTAGTGATGCAGGATCTAGGGGTCCGGCGCCGGGCATTTTGAAGTATTGAGTTTGAGGGTCTGGGAAGGGGAGGGGGGTGCGGAGGGTAGGGTGGCGACCTCGGGGTTTAGGGGTCGATGGGGTTTGGGGGTTCGGGGGCTTGGTGGTCTGAATGAAGGCTATTGATGGGGTTTAAGGTCGAGGTGTTGGGTTTGGGGGGGTTGGAGGTTAAGGGTGCAGGCTTTGACCCTCAACAACCCCTAAGTGCGAATCCCAATATGACCAAAATACCCTAGCCCTGCCTCTTAAATGTTCTATCAGCACCCTAAACCCTAAACCCTCAACCCTATGCACCCTAAACCCTATGCACCCTAAACCCTAAACCCTAAACCCTAAACCCTAAACCCTAAACCCTAAACCCTAAACCCTAAACCCTAAACCCTAAACCCTAAACCCTAAACCCTAAACCCTAAACCCTAAACCCTAAACCCAAACCCTAAACCCAAACCCTAGACCCTCAACCCTCAACCCTAAACCTGCCCGAATGCTTTCGGCTCACCGCGCCTCCACGAAGTGCCAGGCTTCGGGTAGAGAATCCTTGTGCGCCTCTCCTTGGATTGGGGATTCAAGGTTTAGGGTTTAGGGTTTAGGGTTTAGGGTTTAGGGTTCAGGGTTTAGGGTTTAGGGTTGAGAGCGTGTTGGGTGCAGACTTGCGGGGCCCCTTGGGATTTGGGTTGCAAGGCCTCGTCAAGATGAATCCTTGAAAGTGGGTGTTTGGGTGTTTGTGGTCTTGAGGTTAAGCCCTAAAACCCTAAACCCTAAACCCTCAACCCTAAACTGGCGACAGCACCGCTGACCCTTTACGTGGGTGCTCGAGTCTCTCGGACGCCAGGAAAGCCCAGCTGGTACGAAGCCCAGAGGGCCCCAGACCCGCTGAGCGCTGTACCGAATCTTGTGGTTTCCCCCACGGTTTAGGGTTTAGGGTTTAGGGTTTAGGGTTTAGGGTTTAGGGTTTAGGGTTTAGGGTTTAGGGTTTAGGGTTTAGGGTTTAGGGTTTAGGGTTTAGGGTTTAGGGTTTAAGGTTAGGGTTTAGGGTTTAGGGTTTAGGGTTTAGGGTTTAGGGTTTAGGGTTTAGGGTTTAGGGTTTAGGGTTTAGGGTTTAGGGTTTAGGGTTTAGGGTTTAGGGTTTAGGGTTTAGGGTTTAGGGGCCTCGAGCTCTGTGAGGGGCTCTCTCAAGGGCGCCGGGTCAAGGCCTCTGCTACCCCCCTGGCCGTGTTTCACACTCGGCGGCCTCCCGGAAAGCCACTAAAAACCCTAAACCCTAAACCCTAAACCCTAAACCCTAAATGATTCAAGAAAGCCATCCTTGCTGGTAGGAATGGGGGGGGTAGAACCCTACACACAAGAAGAGAATAGTTCGGGTGGGGGGGGGGGGGGTGGGGGGTACTATCTACCCAAGCGCGCGAGAAGGAGTGCGCCCCGAAGTCGAAAGAAAAGGCGCGTACACTCAGACACCCTAAGCCCGGAACCTTAAACCCTCAACTTTGGATGTTCCCCCCTTATACTAGCAGTCTTTAAGAGAGATTATCATGGGGATACCACAATCCCTAATAAGGACTGTTAGTAGAAGGGGGAACATCCCAGCTGTTAGTTTTTAACCCTAAACCCGGAACCCGGAACCCTAAACCCTCAACCCTAAACCCTTAATTATTAGGTGTCCCTAGACCCTATCCTAGACCCTTAGACCCTGGACCCTATCCTAGACCCTGGACCCTAGCCCCGCACTGCAGTATCAACCCAGGCACTCATGCTGCGTGGCTCGGGGCCTCTCAAGTGGGGTCAGGGGCTTTAGGGTTCAGGGTTCAGGGTTCAAGGTTCAGCATTCAGGGTTTAGGGTTTAGGGTTTAGGCTTTAGGGTTTGGGGTTTGGGGTTTAGGGCTTGGGGTTTAAGGTTTAGGCTTTCAGGTTTAGGGTTTAGGGTTCAGAGTTCAGGGTTCAGGGTTTAGGGTTTAGGGTTCAGGGTTTAGGGTTTAGGGTTTAGACCCGTCCCCTCCGCGGCGGGCATTCAGGGTGTAGGGTGTCCGGATACTTGGGGCTTAGGGCTGTTTAGGGTTTGGGGTTTGGGGTTTGGGGTTTGGGGTTTGGGGTTTGGGGTTTGGGGTTTGGGATCTGGGGTTTCGGTTTTAGGGCTATTCAGGGGTCAGGACCCAGGGTTTAGTGAGGGCAGGGTGTAGGCTCAGGGGCAAAGTCCCACAAACCCTAGACCCTAAACCAACCCTGAACCCTAAACCTAAACCCTAACCCTAAACCCTAAACCCTAAACCCTAAACCCTAAACCCAAACGCCAAACCCTAAGCAAACCCTAAACCCTAAGCCTAAACTCCAAGTCCGCAACTTCTGAGACTCCTAAGCCCTATGCCCTTAACGAGTGCCTTGCGGAGCAAACGAAGCCCAAAAGGGTTTAGGGTTTAGGGGTTTATGGTTCATATACCTTGATCTATAGTAGTATAGGGTGTATGATCCCAATTTTCGGGTTAATCTGGTGCCCAAGGTGAATTGTTGCTTCTTCGGGGGTCCAGGGATTTATTTTTAGGGGTTTATGGGGCTTAGTCCCCATGCGCCCCGAGACCTGTGCCCCCCAAAACCCAACTAAACCCTGAACCCTCAACCCTAAAACCCAATAGCCCGAAACCCGATAACCCTAAACCCTAGAACCCGAAACCCTCTAACCCTGTTCCCCTAAATCCCTCGCTCACGTTGTCCGGTCGGCTGCGATCTTCGAAGATCCAGGGCGCGGCAGCGGCTGCCAATTGACGGCCGGCAAGCTTCAAACCGATGGGCTTTCGTTGTTTTTTTCGGGCGGGGAGGGGGAGTTTTTCGAGTGATATTTTATATATATATATATATATTTATTTATTTATTTATTTATTATTTATTTATTTATATAGGGTTAGGGTTTTATCGGGCCTTAGGGCTAGAGGGTTCAGGGATACTGGGTCACAGGGTTTCGGGTGCTTGAGGCTCCATAGGACTGAAGCGACGACGGACCCAAAAATGCGCATGAGGTTGGTCAAAAAGGCCCGTGCATTCGCACACATTGGCTGGTGACCTTGGGTTGGGGGGCCCCTCGTGGAAAAGTGCGGCCACTTCTCTGAGTGGACCAGCACCCGGGAACCCAACGACGGAGGATGTGTGGAGCAGCTGAGTGTTCTCGGGGTTCGAGTGTTCGGCAACCTCATGAAGCCGGCCCTGAAAATTAACCTACTCCATATAATGTAGGATGGCCCCAAAACCCGCGGAGAAAGATTCCGGAGTATGATCCTCTTAAACCCCATAAGGGAAAGTACGACATATCCCAAGGGCCTCTCTAGCAATCCCCAAACCCCAAACCCTCAGCCCTTCAACTTAGCTTTGGAGTAGACCCTGGAAAAAATATATACTTTTTAGGTATAAGTAGCTATAATAGGAACCCAGAACCAAAAAAAGCAGTAAAGTATAGTACTCCAAGACCCAGTCAACAAGCCCCCGAAGCTCGGTCAGCTAGATCTCAGCTGGCTGGAAGCCACCTGCTGCTTCTCAATGGGCCTCATGCCTTCAACCCCAACAAAAAGGGAAAAAGGGTTTAGAGTTTAGGGTTTAGGGTTTAGGGTTTAGGGTTTAGGGTTTAGGGGTTAGGGTTCAGGGTTTAGGCGTCCACACAGCCTAGAATGGAATGGGTCATGCAGCGTCTGCAATCTCAATTCGCCGGAAGTGCTCCGCATAGCACTTTTGGGCCTTCTAGCCGACCCTGAGTTACCACTACAGGGTTTAGGGTTTAGGGCTGGGGTTTGGGGTTGAGGGTTTAGGGTTTAGGGTTTCGGGTTTAGGGTTTAGGGCTCAGTTTTTGGATTGGTCATGGGCAGCTGTGGTGCTAGGAGGGCCTTCCTTAAACGCACTTTGCCATGCAAGTTGATCTTCAGCCAGCAACTCCTGTCATGCAGCGGTAAACCAAAGCCCTAAACTCTATTTCCCTAAATTAAACCCTAAACCCTAAACCCTAAACCCTACACCCCTCCACCACCCTAAAGCCCTAAGGCCCTATACCCACACAAAGCCCGCATAGTAAAGCTTAGTTTTCCCCCCCCCCTCCCCCTAAACCTTAAACCCTGAACCCCAAACCCTGGCCCTGCACCGTAAACCCTACACCCTACACCCTACACCCTAAACCCCAAACCCTAAACCCTAAACCCTGAACCCTAAACCCTAAACCCTAAACTCTAAACCCTAAACCCTAAACCCTAAACCCTAAACCCTAAACCCTACACACTAAACCCTAAACCCTACCCAGGAGGCGCGGCCAAAGTAAAGCCTTCCCAGGTCTGCGCAGCAAGCGCTCCACTTTATGGTTTTGGGATTTAGGGCTTCGGGTTCAGGGATTTGCGGGTTTAGGGTTGCGGGCTTGGGGTTTAGGGTTTAGGGTTTAGGGTTTAGGGTTTAGGGTTTAGGGTTTAGGGTTTAGGGTTTAGGGTTTAGGGTTTAGGGTTTAGGGTTTGTGGTTCAGGGTTGCGGGCTTAGGGCTTGGGGGTTAGGGCTTAGGGCTTAGGGCTTAGGGCTTAGGGCTTAGGGCTTAGGGCTTAGGGCTTAGGGCTTAGGGCTTAGGGTGTAGGGATCCAAAAAGCCCACGGCTGAACCTCTGTGAGGGTCCCGCAGCCGCAAGCTTGAGCTACCTCAAACCGCCGGGGTTCCCCAGACTGCCCTAAACCTATTGGAGGTGGAAGAGCCCTGAACCCTAAACCCTGAACCCTGAACCCTAAACCCTAAACCCTAAACCCTCAACCTAAACCCTAAACCTAAGCCCCCAAAACACCCTAGGAGAGGCCCGCTGGCCCCATGCTGCGCATCGCCTGGTCAAGCAGCGTCCCTGCCCTCTGCTCCAGCGATGGTCCAGGCTCGCCTTGGCCAGGGAGTTCAGGGTCTTGGGGTTTAGGGTTTAGGGTTTAGGGTTTAGGGTTTAGGGTTTAGGGTTTAGGGTTTAGGGTTTAGGGTTTAGGGTTTAGGGTTTAGGGTTTAGGGTTTAGGGTTTAGGGTTTAGGCTTCTAGCTTTTTGGGTCTTAGGATTTAGGGCTAAGGGTTTCGGGTATTCGGCTTGAGGGGGTTTGGGGCCCACCCACACTTCTGTAGAGGGCTCTACAAGGTTTGGGGGTGCTTTGGGCCATTTGGGCCTAGGGTTTCAGGTCGCGTTTTGCTTCTCCCTCAGCCCTAAACCCTAAACCCTACACCCTGAGCGGGCTGTGTAGGGTTCAGGGGTTTAGTGGGTAGGGTTTTGGGGTTTGGGGTTGGGAGTTTGCTGTTGGGGGTTTGGGGCTTGGTGTGTGGGGTTGCATGTTGGTTGTTGCAGAACCGGAGCTGCAGGAGCTATCGCTCACGAAGTCGTTGATGACAGGACACAGATTCACTGACGATCGCAACGGCCAACGGATCCGATGCAAAACCCCAACGAAGTTTAGGGTTTAAGGTTTAGGGGTTAGGGACACATAGAGGCAACTTTTTCAAGACGATAGACGATTAAACGGTGTAATGAAAACACAAGGCTGAGGACTTCAGATCTTGGGGCACACGGATCACCAGATGGGGGTTTCCGAAAATAGGGGACACCCAATATAGACCCCCAAATAGTAGGATTTAGAATAAGGACCCCAATAAGGCACTCCGAATATCGTAAACCCCCAGACACCAAAGGGACCCTAGGGGCTTCAGTACATAGGGACTACACAAGGTATATAGGGGTTATATATGGGTTAAGGGTTTAGGGTTTAGGGTTTAGGGTTTAGGGTTTAGGGTGTTATATTATAGAATTATAAGATTGAGGGTCCCTTCTAGGGAGCGACACGGAGTTTAGAGTTTTGGTCTCAGGGTGCCAGGCCTTTGCCTGCAAAACCTTACAAACTTAATAAACAGTGCCCTAGGCCCTAAACCCTAAACCCTAAACCCTAGACCCTAAACCCTAAACCCTAAAACCTAAACCCTAAACCCTGCAGTTCGCGTCACCGTTGGATGGCCAATCGGATGCCTTCTGTGGCAGTGCCGCCAGCCTGCCGCGTTTAGAGGCAGGGCCGGTGGACCTCCTAGGGTCCATACGCCTTATGGTGTTTGGGGGTTAGGGTTTAGGGTTTAGGGTTTAGGGTTTAGGGTTTAGGGTTTAGGGTTTAGGGTTTAGGGTTTAGGGTTTAGGGTTTAGGGTTTAGGGCTCAGGGCTTAGGAGGCTGAACTTAGATCAAGTTAGCATCATGGGGTTCTAGAATGCCTTTACGGTGCTTAGGGTTTAGGATTGAGGGTTGAGGGTTTAGGGCTTGGGGGGGGGTTGGACTTAGGTTCAGTTCTCAGGCCTTCTTGTGGCAACCTCATCTCAGTTCCTCAACAAGACCCACAAGTTTCTGGCGTTAAGGCTTCAGGTTTTCGGGCTCGTGCTTTCTTGGGTTCAGGAGGGCTCAGGGCTTGTAGGCTTGTAGGGTTTGGGACTCGTGAGGTTCAGCGTGTGCAGCGTTCTTAGGGTCCTCCCCTCTCAGGCCCTCAGGAGTACCGCGTTCTCAGGGTCCTCCCAGGCTCATGGTTTGAAGTTCCCTGCCTGAACCGTAAACCCTAAACCCTGAACCTAAACCCTAAACCCTGAACCCGAGGCCCTAAGCCCTGAGTTTTCATACCGATCATGGAGAACGTGAAACAACACAACACTCCCCGAACCCTAAACCAGAAACCCTAAACAACCCTAAACCCGATGAACCCTGTCCTGTAAACCCTAAACTGTAAAGGATCCTGGACAACACTCATAGCATCCAAGCGGCTGATCCTCGGCTGTCCTGTTCGGGTTTAGGGTTTAGGGGTTAGGGCTTAGGGCTTAGGGGTTAGGGGTTAGGGGTTAGGGGTTAGGGGTTAGGGGTTAGGGGTTAGGGGTTAGGGGTTAGGGGTTAGGGGTTCGCGGTTAGGGTTTAGGATTTAGGGTTTAGGGCCTAAATTTAGGGTTTAGGGTTAGGGGTATTAAGGGAGCATTTGCCGCGATCCTTCTTACTCCTGAGTGCAGAAGACGGCCAAGACCGAGCCCGCCACTCCCGAAATTGAGGGCTTAGGGCTTCGACTGAATCTAGGGTTTAGGGTTAAGGGTTTAGGGTTTAGAGTTCAGGGATTAGGGGTTAGGGTTTAGATGTTGAGGTGGGTGAAGAGGTTGGGGTTCAGGCTTGAGTTGTTCAGGGTTGTGGTAGGATTTAGGGACCCTAAACCCAAGCACCTAAACTCAAAACCCAGAGCCCCACACCCTAAAGCCTAAGCCCTAAGCCCTAAGCCCTAAACCCTAAACCTGAAACCCTAAACCCTAAGCCCAACTCCAGGTTGCCTAGACCCCTCAAGTAGCTCTGACCTCCGCATCGCTTGCGCCCTCTAAAGCCCCGTAAAATCTCAACCCTTAAGCAGCTTAAAACAGGGTTTAGGGTTTAGGGTTTAGGTTTAGGGTTTAGGGTTTAGGGTTTAGGGTTTAGGGTTTAGGGTTTAGGGTTTAGGGTTTAGGGTTTAGGGTTTAGGGTTTAGGGTTTAGGGTTTAGGGTTTAGGTCTCATTCTGAATTTCCCAAGTTATTTGCCTAAACAGCTGACAAGCTGAGTTTAAGCATATTAGTCCAAAACACCTCTGCGAAGCCAAATGCTCAGCTTACTTAAACCTTTCCCCCCCTCCCCCAGAGTCCATCCCCTCCCCCTCAACCCCCCCCCCCCCCCCCCCAACCGCCCCCCCCCCCCCCCCCCTCTCTATATCCCCCTCAGCGCCCGCCCCCGCTCCAACCCCCCCCCCCCCCTCCCCCCAGCAAAAAACATCTATCACCCTTAGGCAGGCACTCAGAACCAGGAGGCTCAAGGTCAAAACTTTCGCTCAAAACTTTCGGTCAAAAAGTTTAGTTCAAAACGCTTCATTCAAAACGTTCTTGGGACCCCTTTAAACCCTAAACCTTTCTTGGGGTGGGTTTCTCAAACCCCGAGCCCCACCCGCCTGTCGAAAAACCCTAAACCCTAAACCCTAAACCCCCGCCTGTCTGCCCTCTCCGCAGCCGCATTCCGAAAGTGAGCTTGGAAGGCGGCGAAGTCGATCTTGGCCCCGGGGCTGTCGCGGCCTTGTTGTGATTTAGGGTTCAGGGTTTAGGGTTGAGGGTTTAGGGTTTGGGTTCAGGGCTTAGGGCTTGGGGTTTAGGGTTTAGGGTTTAGGGTTTAGGGTTTAGGGTTTAGGGTTTAGGGTTTAGGGTTTAGGGTTTAGGGTTCAGGGTTCAGGGTGCAGGGTTCAGGGCGCATAGGGTTTAGGGCGCATAGGGTTTGGGGTGCATAGGGTTTAGGGTGCATAGGGTTCAGGGTTTAGGGTTGAGGGTTGAGGGTTTAGGGTTTGGGGTTGAGGATTTTAGTTTAAGGGTTTAAGGGTTTAGGGTGCAGGGCGCTGCTAGATTTTGCTACCCAGAGATTTTTCGGGCTTGAGGGTCTCAGGCTTTTGGAGGGGGCTTCCTACATCTAGAGGGCCCAAGAGTGGTTTGGGTCCTGCAAAGTTCAGGATGGCAGGATTCAGAACAATGCGGGCTTTAGGGTTTAGGGCGTTTAGGGGTTTAGGGGTTTAGGGGTTTAGGGGTTTAGGGGTTTGGGGGTTTTGGGGGTTTAGGGGTTTGGGGATTTAGGGGTTTAGGGGTTTAGGGGTTTAGGGGTTTGGGGGTTTGGGGGTTTAGGGGTTTACGAGTTTAGGGGTTTAGGGGTTTAGGGTTTTGGGGGTTTGGGGGTTTAGGTTGGGGTTTAGGGGTAGGGGGTTTAGGGAGGTTTTTTTTAGGGGGGTTTGGGGTTTAGGGGTTTAGGGGTTTAGGGATTTAGGGGTTTAGGGTTTTTTTTTTTGGGGTTAGGGGTTTGGGGGTTTGGGGGTTCGGGGTTTACGAGGGTTTAGGGTTTAGGGGTTTAGGTTAGGGGTTTAGGGGTTTAGGGGTAGGGGGTTTGGGGGTTAGGGTTTAGGGGTTTAGGGGTTAGGGGTTTGGGGGTTTAGGGGTTTAGGGGTGTAGGGGTTTCGGGGTTAGGGGTTAGGGATTTAGGGGTTTAGGGGTTTAGGGGTTTAGGGGTGGGGGTTTGGGGGTTTAGGGGTTTAGGTTTAGGGGTTTAGGGGTTTAGGGTTTTGGGGTTTGGGGGTTTAGGGGTTAGGGGTTTAGGGGTTAGGGGTTTAGGGGTTTAGGGGTTTAGGGGGGGTTTGGGGGTTTAGGGGTTTAGTGTTTAGGGGTGTAGGGGTTAGGGATTAGGGGGTTTAGGGTTTAGGGGTTTAGGGGTTAGGGGTTTGGGGGTTTGGGGGGTTTAGGGGTTTAGGAGTTTAGGGGTTTAGGGGTTTAGGGTTTTTGGGGTTTAGGGGTTTAGGGGTTTAGGGGTTTGGGGTAGGGGGTTTCGGGGTTTAGGGGTTAGGGGGTTAGCGTTTAGGGGGTTAGGGGGTTTGGGGGTTTAGGGGTTTAGGGGTTTAGGGGGTTTAGGGGTTTAGGGATTAGGGGTTTAGGGGTAGGGGGTTAGGGGTTTGGGGGGTTTGGGGGGTTTAGGGGTTTACGTAGTTTAGGGTTTAGGGGGTTGGGTTTTGGGGGTTTGGGGGTTTAGGCGGTTTAGGGGTTTAGGGGTAGGGGGTTTAGGGGTTTAGGGGTTTAGGGGTTTAGGGGTTTAGGGGTTTGGGGGTTTAGGGGTTTAGGGGTTTAGGGGTTTAGGGGTTTAGGGATTTAGGGGTTTAGGGGTTTAGGGGTTTAGGGGTTTGGGGGTTTGGGGGTTTAGGGGTTTACGAGTTTAGGGGTTTAGGGGTTTAGGGTTTTGGGGGTTTGGGGGTTTAGGGGTTTAGGGGTTTAGGGGTAGGGGGTTTAGGGGTTTAGGGGTTTAGGGGTTTAGGGGTTTAGGGGTTTAGGGGTTTAGGGGTTTAGGGGTTTAGGGGTTTAGGGGTTTAGGGGTCTTCACCCCAAGCCCGAGCCCCTGCAGCCGTGGGCTCAGTGTTGGGTGCCCAAAAGCCAAGTCAGATAGAGGGGGCTGGGCCCCAACTCCGACATCCTAACCGCAGCACGCGCCATCAAAACCGACTCCTGCACCGACCTTCAACAACCCCGTGAACGTTGATCCCTTAAAGCGCTTGGCGGCTGAGGGCCCATCGTAGCTTTGGGATGAGGTAGGTTTTTGTGGCAGGGGCCCCCGAGACTCCGACCGCAGAGGGCGACCATGTACTCCTGCAGGAGCAGCGCGTGCTTCTTCTCCTTGGTCCCGAAACCCTAAAGCCCAAAAGCCTACACCCTAAACCCTAAACCCTAAAACCCTAAACTCTAACCCTAAACCCTAAACCCTAAACCCTAAACCCTAAACCCTAAACCCTTCTTGGGGTGGGTTACTTAAAAAAAACAGGCTTAACAGGGTACCACTGGGCTGCCAAGTCTCGTCGGCGTGCATGAGAGAAGCGATCTCCTACGGGGACATCCCCTGGAGCCAGAAAACTCTCAAGCCTGAAGCCCTAAACCCTAAACCCTAAACCCTAAACCCTAAACCCTAAACCCTAAACCCTAAACCCTAAACCCTAAACCCTAAACCCTAAACCCTAAACCCTATCCCTGTCAAGCCTGAAGTCTCTAAACCCCCCCTGAACCCAAGATCCCGAAGTCCTGAACCTGGAGACCTGAAAGTGTCCTAAGCTTGAAAACCAACAAAAAGTCCGAAACCCTCAACGTCCTAAGCCCTAAAATCCTGAGAGTCCTAAACCGTAAAAAGTCCCAAACCCTCAGCCCTGAGCCCTCATACCCTGAAAGTCCGAACCCCCCGAAAAAATCTCCTAAACCCTCAGCCACAGAAGTCCCAAACCCTAAACCCCAAACCCCTAAACCCCCAAACCCCTAAACCCCGAACCCCTGAACCCCGAAACCCTAACCGCAGTCCTTCACACCCAGCAGCCCATCGCCATCCGAGTCCTGGTAAGCTGCCCCTCCCCGTTGAGGGCTTGGGGGTTGTGGCTTTAGGGCTTCTGTTTTGAGGGGTTAAGTTGAGAGTGGGTTTAGGGTTGAAGATTGCTGAGGGGCTGAGGGTTGGGGGGTTGGGGGGTTGAGGGGTTGCGGGGTTGAGGGGTTGGGGGTTCAGGGGTTGAGGGGTTGGCGGGTTGAGGAGTGGAGGCGTTGAGGCGTTGAGGGGTTTGGGGCCCTAAAGCCAGCAAGCCCACAACCCCATGGCGCACGCAGCTGGCGCTTACGTGCCACGCGCAACCTTACACCCTGAAACCGCCTGGAAACCCTCAACTCTGAGATCCTTCAGCCTTGAGTCTAAACCCAAAACCCGTAAATCCTAAACCTCCTGGGGTTTAGGGTTTCGGGTTTAGGGTTTAGGGTTTAGGGTTTAGGGTTTAGGGTTTAGGGTTTAGGGTTTAGGGTTTAAAGTTTAGGGTTTAGGGTTTAGGGTTTAGGGTTTAGGGGGGAACCCCAAAGCTACAGTCCTAAACCAGAAGACTCGCAGCTCAGGCACTGCTGCATCGAAGGTTCTCTTCAAGAAGGTTTGGGCCTCACAAAGTCCCACACAATCCCTAAACCCCAAACTCACTAGGGTTTGGGGTTTGGGGTTTGGGGTTTAGGGTTTAGTGTTTAGGGTTGAGGCTTTGGGCTTTAGAGCTTTGGGTTTTTGCCGGGGGCGGATTGGCGGAAGGGTTTAGGACTTAGAATTCCTCTCCGACACCCCTTGATCTGATATTCCCAGTCACAGTACGGGCTTGGACTAGCTGAGAGAAATGGAGGCTTACGAAAAACACGGGACCCCTAAAAAAAGACCCCGAATAAACGGATCCCCCTTAGAATAAGGACTCCCAATAAGGTACCCCGAATTTCCTAAACCCCCAAATGCAGAAGCCTTAACAGGCCATGTGAGCTCCCCACCCAAAACCCTAAACCCTAAACCCTAAACCCTAAATCCTAAACCCTAAACCCTAAACCCTAAACCCCCTAAACCCCCTAAACCCTGACCTGGGGTGGGGAAAGAGAGATCGACCCAAGGCAGCCGCAGAGAAGCTCAGCTAGTGAATTGCTGCCTTCCCCGCCCCAGTTTCAGGTTGGAGGGTTTAGGGCTTAGGGTTTAGGGTTGAGGGTTTAGGGTTTAGGGTTTAGGGTGTAGGGTTTAGGGTTTAGGGTTTAGGCAACTAGAGACTAGACTCTTAGGGTTCAGGGTTCATAAGATTCAGGATTTGGATCTTCGGTTGATGGAAAAAGGGTGCCTCCGACCCACCCTACCCCAAAACCCGAGCCTCAACTCTTACACACTGTAAATCCCTAACCCCCTAAAGGTTAGGGTCGTGTTGTTTGGGGGGCTTTGGGTCTGCAGGGTTTAGGGTCTTGGGCTTTTGGGGGGTTTCGGGGTTGCAGGGCTTGAGGGTTTTTGACCACTCTCGTGCATGGCATGTCAGAGTTTGTGAGACGGCCCTCTCCCTTCGTTTTGAAGGCGACGGCACGCGGATTGCGCATGGGCAGCTGTCCACTCTTAGAGAGAGCTCTAGATCCTACTCCTAACCCTAAACCCTAAACCCTAAACCCTAGACCCTAAACCCTAGACCCTAAACCCTAAACCCTAAACCCTAGACCCTAAACCCTAAACCCTAAACCCTAAACCTTCCTCCTCAAGGGGCCGGCTTGTACTGCAGGGTGGAGCGGCACCCGCTGTTGTTCCCGTAGTGGTTGCTTCCATGGGCCCCGTAGTAGAAAAACCGATCATCCTGTGGTTGGTTAGGGTTTAGGGCCTAGGGCTTGAGGTTTAGGGTTTAGGGCTTGGGGCTTAGGGTTTAGGGTTGAGGGTTGAGGGTTGAGGGTTGAGGGTTGAGGCTTTAGGGTTTAGGGTTCAGGGTTCAGGGTATAGGGTTTAGGGCTTAGGGTTTAGGGTTTGTTTAGGGTGTAGGGTTTAGGGTTTGAGAGATTAGGGTACGGGGAGGGAAGACGGGGTTAGAACATCGTATCTTTGGGCCTCTTGATGCTTGAAGCATGCAATAACCCCACATAAACCCAAAACACGGGCACAAAAGTTTGCAACAGAGGTGTTTCTTAAATTCCATGCAGCTCAGTGTACAGGTCTGTAAACCGCGCAGATCAAGGCTAAGATGCTCCACATTCGATGAGACAAGGGTTTTAAGTTTAGGGGTTTGGGGTGTAGTGGTGTTTTCACCCAGTCGCCCTTAAACCTGAAACCCGAAATCCCAAAAACCCTCAAAGCCCCAAAACCCCAAACCGTCTAAACGCTGACCCCTAGACTCTAGACCCTAGACCCTAAACCCTAAACCCTAAACCCTAAACCCCCCAACCCCAAGCCGTCCTTCACCGTGCAGTTGCCCACAATCTGCCGGCCCAGGGAGCCCACGCAACGGGTGCGCTCCGTAGGGTGGAGACTCTGCGACCGGCCCATCACCTGGTTTGGGGGTTCAGGGGTTTGGGGTTTTGGGCGGTTCAGGGTTTCGGGGTTCAGGGTTTTAGGGTTTAGGGTTTAGGGTATAGGGTTTAGGGATAGGGGTTGGGGGTATCCCTAAACCCTAAACCCTAAAGCCTAAATATGGGTGTAGGGGTTTGGGGGTCTAGGTGTTTAGGGGTTTGCGGGCCTAGGGTTCTCTGCCTGATCGGAGCGATAGCATGGCATGCGGTCATCGGGGAAATGCTTAAACTTAAGAGGCAGAAGCGTTTTCTCGAAACTCTCAACCTTCAACCCCTCAAAAACGCCTAAACCTTAAACACCCCCCCTAAACTCCTAAACCCCAAACCCCTAGACCCTAAACCCTCAAACCCCTGAACTGAAGCCTAAACCCCTAAACCCCTAAACTCTGCACCCTAAACCCTAAACCGCTAAAACGCTAAAACCCTAAACCACCCGAAACCCTAATCCCCTAACCCCCAAAACCCCTATAGCCCTAAACCCTGAACAACCCCCAAACCCCTAAACCCCTAGACCCCTCAACCCCAAACCCCCAAACCCTAAACCCCTGAAGCCTAAACCCGTAAACCGTAAACCCCCAAACTCTGCACCCTAAACCCTAAACCTTAAACCCCCTAACCCCCTAAACCCTAGACGACGTCATCCGACCTGCTGGCCCTGGCTGCTGTAGGCCAGCGCACGGAAGTCGTAGGCCAGGGCACGTGTGGCTGCATTCAAGGTGCCTCAGGCTTAGGATGTGTACGTAGGGTTCAGGGCTTAGCGTTCAGGACGTTTAGGACGTATAGGGTATACGGTTTAGGGAGGGGGGGTTAGGGTTGAGAGTTTTGGTGGTTCAGGCCCCCTTATACTAAGAGTCCTTAACAGGGACTTTAGTACCCCCTGGTAGAATCCCCATTAAAGACCCTAAACCCTAAACCCTAAGCCCTAAACCCTAAAACCCTAAGCCCTAAGCCCTAAACCCTAAACCCTAAACCCTAAACCTCCAGGCGAGCTTCCCTCCGATGGGTCCACTCCAAAGAGCCGGAGTCGCGTGTCTCCGACGCCGGAGGTCTTCAGGGCGTGGTACTCCTTTCGGGTGGTAGATTTAGAAATAGGGTTCAGGCTTCAGAGTTCAGGGTTCAGGGTTCAGGGTTTAGGGTTTAGGGTGTAGGGTTTAGGGTTTAGGGTTGAGGGTTTCGGGGGTTTAGAGAAATAGATACACACACAGGTACATGTGAATGGGTATATATATATATGATACATTCATTGCGCACGCACATGTATATATATATATATACATGTACGTGCGCAATGAATGTATCATGCAAGAAGTACAATGCACCAACGTAGAATTCAAACTGCATAATGTGATATATATATATATATATACATACATATACATATACATATCTATATATATATATATATGTATATGTATATATATATGTATGTATGATGGTGTATTCTGGGGATGCTATCGTATGCGGGAATGTACGTGGCTCATTGTTGCTTTACATGAATCTCACCCGAGTATATGTAGATTTCAACGTGTGCCCTGCCCTAAACCCAAAACCCGCCATTGCGCGTGCGGACCGTTCGTCGTGGAGGCAACCGGACATAGCATTTGAAGGGTTCTTAAGTTTTTTTGCTATGGCGCTGAAGGCTGAACAGCTTGCTTTAGCTTTGGGTTTTGGGGTTGGGGTTGAGGGTTTAGGGCTTTCAATTTAGCACGTAGAGTTTAAGGTTTAGGGTGAGGCGTTGGGCGGCACAGGCCTGGGAGCTTAGGGTGGTATAGCTGTTCGGGTTGAGGGTGTATTTTGTTAAAAACTGGTTTGAGGTTTAAGGTTGATAAAGGCTTGTGGGGCGTGTCGGCTTTATACGCTTTAAGAGGGTCTAGATGCGTTGACATAAGGTTTTCGGCTGTGGGGGACATTCTCGCACGACATATTTGGGGACTTCACCTTGACGGCAGCCAGAAAGCGCAGTCCTCCCGCGTCCGGGTGCGGTCTCGGAAGTCGTGTATCCCGAAGGTGACGCCACGGTTTTCCAAGCTGGACATGGCTCTCAAAATGCAAACCCGACCTCCGAATAGACCCCCTGAAACCCTGTGAGCCTCTGAATGCCTACACCCAAGCTCAGGGCTCAAGCGCTGGGAGCCGGAGAACATGCGCGGCGCGACGTGCAGGCGAGACTACACCATGGCCGATGCGGCAGGTGACCATTTACTCTGCACAAGGAGCTCTGCAACTTGGGTCTAGGGTTTAGGGTTGAGGGTTCAGGGTTCAGGGTTCAGAGTTCAGGGTTTAGGGTTTAGGGTTTAGGGGTTAGGGTTTAGGGTTTCGGGTGCCTAGAAATGGTCTGCTCATCAAATTTTCCCCAGCTACCGTTTCAGTATATTGCCCTATACCACAATACCTAATAGGAAGGTCTATGCGCTTTAAGCTCTTTCAGGCGTCAATTTGGTTCCAAAAGGAACCCACCCTCACCCTAAATCCTAAACCCTAAACCCTAAACCCTAAACCCTAAACCCTAAACCCTCTAAGCCCGTAAAAGCACAAGCCTTCGCATCGCCAAGGTCGGCCAACGCCGCCACGAACTCCGTCCAGTCCAGGGTCGGAGGACTGGACCCTGCCTTTAGGGTTTAGGGTTTAGGGTTTAGGGTTTAGGGTTTAGGGTTTAGGGTTTAGGGTTTGGGGTTTGGGGTTTAGGGTTTAGGGTTTAGGGCTTAGGGTTAGGGTTTGGGGTTTGGGGTTTAGGGTTTAGGCTTATCTACTATTTGCCTAAGAGCCTCCCCAAGAAACCAAAGAGAATAATGCGGATATTGTCCTTTTTTAGAGAAGAATATCTGTTTATTCTCTTGGGCGAGTTCTTAAGCAAATACTAGAGAAGGTAAAGGGCCGGGCCTGTCGAAGGGGGTCGCCCTAAATTGTGGCCCGACTTCGGTGCGGGATAAAAGCTGGGCCAAATGCAGGTCCACCCTCATAGTGAAGGTCTTAGAGTTTAGGGTTTATATGGTTTAGGGTTTAGGGTTTAGGGTTTAGGGTTTAGGGTTTAGGGTTTAGGGTTTAGGGTTTAGGGTTTGGGGGATTTCAAAAAGCAGGGTTTGGGCGGGGGAAGGTAAGGGTTCCAAGTGTGCACCGGCCTTTTGAGAGGTCTGCCCTAAACCCTAAACCCTAAACCCAAAACCCTAAAAACCCCGCCAGACCCCACGCCCTGAGCCCGAAACGCCCGACGCACTGTGCCCGAAACCCTAAAACCTCAGATTCCGATTTGGGGTTTATAGGGTTTATGGGGTATAGGGTTTTAGGGAATAGGGTTTAGGGTTTAGGGTTTCGGGTTTCGGGTTTAGGGTTTAGGGTTTAGGGTTTAGGGTTTAGGGTTTAGGGTTTAGGGTGTAGGGTTTAGGGTTTCGGGTTTAGGGTTTAGGGTTTAGGGTTTAGGGTTTAGGGTTTAGGGTTTAGGGTTCAGGCATCTCAAAACCTAAGCCTGAGCCTTGGGGCGCTCTGGGGCTGCAGCAAAATGGAAGGCTCCGAGGTTTTGGGTTTAGAGCTCCGGGAACCCAAGGCTCCAGGGTTTCTAGCGTCCCTGTAAGGTTTAGTGTCCTTGAGGTCTCTAGGGTCTATAGGGTCTCGAATGTTTAGAGTGTATAAGATTTAAGGTTTAGGGTTTAGGGTTTAAGGCCCTGAGAACGACTTCCCGAGCCCGCGCGCCACGGCATCGGCTGCGCGCCGGGCGCGTGCCTCGCCCAGGACTGGCTGCAGCGCGCCGCCTGCTTGCGCGTTTTTTGTCCATGGTTGGAATAGTACAAAAAGTCTAAAATGTTCATTCCTTATGGAGTTTAAGTACCCCTAAACATGTAAAATGTTACCCCGCCTTGACAGAGTTATGGGGCCCCTCACCCGAACTACGGTACTTGTCATGCACATATTTCACGAAGTAAACGGACAAGTAAGCTCATATGCAAGTCTACATGTTAACCCCAAAAAGGGGAAGCTGGGCTCCGCCCGGGCGCTGACGGGTAGCAGGCCCTAATTGCCCAGCGAGTTTTAGATTCTTGGATTCATTCCTCCACCCACCCTCATCCGAGGCCTAGCGACCCCCTTTTGCCATTTGGATTTCTGCTCCGAAGTGGTCGCGTCGTCCCAGTCGACACTAAGTGCGTGCCGAGTGTGTGTGTGTGTGTGTGTGTGTGTGTGTGTGTGTGTGTGTGTGTGTGTGTGTGTGTGTGTGTGTGTGTGTGTGTGTGTGTGTGTGTGTGTGTGCGTGTGCGTGCGTGTGCGTGTGTGCGTGGGTGTGTGTGCGTGGGTGTGTGTGCGTGGGTGTGTGTGCGTGGGTGTGTGTGCGTGGGTGTGTGTGCGTGGGTGTGTGTGCGTGGGTGTGTGCGTGGGTGTGTGCGTGGGTGTGTGCGTGGGTGTGTGCGTGGGTGTGTGGGTGTGTGGGTGTGTGGGTGTGTGGGTGTGTGGGTGTGTGTGTGTGTGTGTGTATACAGATGTATGTATATATACATATATGGTCACCCCCCCCCCCCGCCCCCTGCTTTTTCCTCGGAAAAATGCGGTAAAAACTGTACTGGAATACAAAAGGCTCTTCTATATTATCCCCTATACAAACACTAGTGTTTTTATGTGCGTTTTTGCTTTTGAAACGTGTGTCTTGCGGCTCCACAAAATTTTAGCCATTTAGAATTTTGAGGCTTTTCGGGGTATAGGGGTTTTTAAAAATTTAGATGATCTGCGGAAGGCTCCGGGGCTTCCCCAGACCATTTCAAATTTTAAAAACCCTTAAAATCCATAATTGCTTTTGAACAGGCAGCCCTTTTAAAATTCTAATGGATTTAAGGTATCTAAAGCCATTCCAAATTTTCAGGATTCAAAAGGCTTGAAAGTACTTAAAAACCTGAAAACGTTAATCCCTTAAAATTCCAAAATACCTTAAAATTTTAAAAGGGCAGCCGTTCAAAATCAAGGCAGTTACGGGTTTTAGAATTGAACATCCTACAATCCTGTCCTGTTAAAGGGTTTGTAATGATTTACATGGTCTGGGGAAGGCACCGGGGCTTCTCCAGACCATTGACAACTAAATTTAAAAAACCTTAAAATCCTAACAGGGCAGCCACATAAATGTTTTAGCATTTTAAGGTTTTTAAAAGGCTTTAAAACCTTTAAAATCCTGAGAATGCTGAAACAGAATTTTAAGGATTTTGAGAAGATGTTAAGGATTTTAAAAGTTCAGATGGTCTGGGGAAGCCCCGGTGCCCTCCCCAGACCATTTAAATTTCTAACAGTTTTTTGCAAAATGGTCTGGGGGGGGCCCGGTGCCTCCCCCAGATCATTTAAATTTGTAACAATCCTTGAAACCCTTAACCCTAAAAACCAAACCCGAAACCCTTAACACTAAACCCTAAACACTCAGCACCAGACCCTAAACACTAATCCTAAAAACTTCTCACTAAGAGCCCTTAGCACAAACCCCACGCACTTAACACGAAACCCTAAACGCTTAAGCACTAAACCCTACACTAGACCCTAAAAGCTTAAACACTAAACCTTAAAAACTAAACTCTAAACATTACACACTAAACCCTACACACTAAACCCTGAACACTAAACCCTAAACGGCAGGATTTTTTAAGTTGTCACTGGTCTGGGGAAGCCTCGGTGCCTTCCCCAGATCATGTAAATTTGTAAAAACCCTTAAAACCCTTAAAACCCTTAAAACCCTTAACCCTAAAACCAAACCCTAAACACTCAGCACTAGACCCTAAACACTAACCTTAAAAACTTAACACTAAGCCCTCAGCACAAACCCCAAACAAACGCTTAAGCACTAAACCCTAAACACTTAAACACTGCACCCTAAAAACTAGACCCTACATATTACACACTAAACCCTACACACTAAACCCTAAACACTAAACAGTAAACCCCAAAGCCGGAACCTCAAGCCCTACTAAATCTAAACCTGAATCCAAAAGCTCGTCGGGGTTTCACATGCTTACTGTTCGGATTTTAGAGTTTAGGGCTTTATTTGGTTTAGGGTTTTAACCAAGCCGCCAGTCGCTTGACCCTAAACCCTGAACCCAAACCCTAGACCCTAAACTTAACACTGAACCCTAAACACAAAACACTAAACTCTGGAACCTACACACCAAACCATAAACACTGAACACTAATTCCTAAACCCGAAACAACACATCCTGAACCCTAAACCAACCCCAAACCAAAAGGCCATGGGGTTTCAGTCCTTTAGGGTTTTTAAACTTCATCAGTAAAGTTTTTGGGTTTTAGACATTATCCAAGTCGCTTAACCCTAAACCCTAAAATGTAAACCCTAAGCCTTTAAAACCAAAACCTAAACACTACACCCTAAACACTAAACACTGAACCCTAAACACTAAACCCTACAAACCTTAAACAATAAACACTAAACCGTAATCCCTAAACGTGCATATGGAGAACATGGGCCCCAGACTCCATATGCACCCGGGCCCCGGACTCCAGACTCCAGATTTCCAGAAAAAATCTGGAGTACCGCGGCCCCGGACTCCAGACTCCAGATTTCCAGAAAAACTCTGGAGTTCCGCGGCCCCGGACTCCAGACTCCCCAGAAAAAATCTGGAGTACCGCGGCCCCGGACTCCAGACTCCAGATTTCCAGAAAAAATCTGGAGTACCCGGGGCTCCAGACTCCAGATTACAGACTCCAGAATCTGGAGTCCAGGGTCCCGGTACTCCAGATTTTTCCTGGAAATCTGGAGTTTGGAGTCTGGAGGTGCTCCAGATATTTTCTGGAAATCTGGAGTCTAGAGTCCCGCCCCTCCCAAAACCAGCCTTCCCGAGGCCAAATGTGTGGATCATGGGGGGGCGAGTATATATATACATATATAGAAAATATGACTATATATGTAGTTGTAGATATATACACACACTTCTACATTATGTAAATGTAATTAGTGGCTGTATCATAAAAAAACATACATATCGAACATATTTTGCCATATTAATATACATCTCCAAAAGAAGGCCTGTTGTGATGCACCCTTCCGTTGCTGCAAACATGAAACTGGATTCAGAACAAAGAGCAGCATCCGCTTGGACTTGGCGTGCTTATGTTCTTCTGTCGTACCTAGCTTCTTTTCAAGAAAAATCTGTGAGAATGTTGTTGTACACATCACAATGTCATGCGTGAAGTATGGCCTCTCAAATAAGGTGACCGACCGATCCATATGTATCTAAAACCTTATTGAACATTATGGTGTGGCAGATCTGTGCTTTATGTATGGTGAAAACAGGGTAGGGGCGCGGCCCCAAACCCTCAACCTCGCAAGACCACGCACGAAACTAGCCACGTCGGACCTTCGACCCTAAGCCCTAATTAAACTCCAAAGCGTCGTCCCTAAACCCTGAACCCCTCAACCCTTATGGTTTAGGGCTCTCTCTCTCTCTCTCTCTCTCTCTATCGCCACCTCACATCTAAAACCATTTATTTTTGTGGATATGCACATTATGCATATGTATACACATATTCTTTATCGGCTTTAACCCCTAGCCCCTAATCCCCAAACCCTAAACCCATAAACCCTGAACACTGAACCCTGAACCCTAAACCCTAAACCCTAAACCCTACACCCTAAACCCTAAACCCTAACCCCTATATCCCCTAAACCCCAAACCCTAAACCCTAAACCCTAAACTCTAAACCCTGAACCCTACTACTCGGCCCCCAGTGGCGCAGGCGATCCGGGGTGACGCCGGAGCCGGGACCGCCCAGGGCGATGAAGAGCCGCCTGTCTTCGGTTCATGTTACGGAACAGAAAGGTTCAGGGTTTAGGGTTTGGGGTTTAGGGTTTAGGGTTTAGGGTTTGGGGTTTAGGGTTTAGGGCTTGGGTTTAGGGTTAGGGTTAGGGTTTAGGGTGGGGTTAGGGTTTAGGTTTAGGGTGAGGGTTTAGGGTTTAGGGCTTAAGTTGCCACAAAAGAGATCCTCAAGCCAGCCCACTCAAGCGAGGCAGCCATACTTTCAGAGGGTGGCTCCACTTGGGGCCCAGATGACTTGGGGCTTTGGTCTTCGGACTCAGGTCTAGGGTTTAGGGGTTTAGGGTTTAGGGGTTTAGGGGTTTAGGGGTTTAGGGGTTTAGGGGTTTAGGGGTTTAGGGGTTTAGGGGTTTAGGGGTTTAGGGGTGTAGGGGTTTAGGGGTTTAGGGGTTTAGGGGTTTAGGGGTTTAGGGGTTTTGGGGTTTAGGGGTTTAGGGGTTTAGGGGTTTAGGGGTTCAGGGGTTCAGGGGTTTAGGGGTTTAGGGGTTAGGGTTTAAGGGTGTTGAGGGTTCAGGGTTTGAAGGGCTTGAGGGGGTCAGGGGGGTTAGGGCCTCGGAGTGGTAGACAGAAGCTCTGCACTAACCCTAAACCCCAAACCCCAAACCCTAAACCCTAATGGTTTGGCGAGGCGCATTTGTGATTGCACAAACACCGACACGTGTGCCCCTGACCCACCCCCCGGTCCCCACCCCGAACCTAAACCTTTAGGGTTTAGGGTTTAGGGTTTAGGTTTAGGGTTTAGGGCTTAGGGCTTACGGTTTGGGGTTTAGGGTTTAGGGTTAACCCTAAACCCCAAGTAAGCCTTAGCCCGCCTGAAGCTGGGCATCTGGTTGGGCGTCCACTCCATCGCCAGCTTAATCCGGAGGCACTTCCTTTGGGTTTCGGGCTTGGGGTTCGGGGTTTCGGGTTTCAGGGCTGAGTCAAACCCTTGATCACCTAAACCCTAAACCCTAAACCCGAAACTTTATGCAGCCAGATCTCAATCCTCAACCCTAACCTCGCCTTCTACCTTCGCAACCCCAAAATTCACTGAGAGTGAAACACCCCAAACCCTAACCCCCAAACCCCAAACCCCTAACCCCAAACCCCAAACCCCAAACCCTAAACCGAGCCCCCACCCCCTTTTCCAAGAAAAACTCGCGTGCGAATCTACGCCCAGGCAGCTGTAGCACGTCCCGATCCCCGTAGTTGGCCAAGCGCTCCGCGTAGTGCAGGGGCATCTGAGGCACCTGCGCGCCCCCAGGGGTTTAGGGTTTAGGGTCTGGGGTTTTGGGTTTGGGGTTGAGGGGTTTAGGGTTTAGGGTTTAGGGTTTAGTGTTTCGGGTTTCGGGTTTAGGGTTTAGGGTTTAGGGTTTAGGGTTTAGGGTTTAGGGTTTAGGGTTTAGGGTTTAGGGCCTGGACAGAAAGCCAGAGGTGGCAAGAGCTTGGGGTACTTCCAAGGTGTCATCTCGAAGCAGGGAGATATACAAGCGTGACCACGCCGCACTACTGACGGCGTAAGAACCACCAAAACATCTTGCTGAGAAGGTCAATATAACTAGGGATTGGTAGTGTTTGTTTTCCAAGGGTTCTTAAGCCAATAGTAAATGCAAGGTTGGGGACTTTTTGTGGTTCAGGGCTTAGGGCCTAGGGCCTAGGGATTCTGTCTCAAGACGTCAAAGCTCCTGAAGCTGAGGCCTTAAGGAGCTCGTCACGTGCAAGAGCGGGTGCGAAAGGTGCAGAAGGCACATGGTCTCTTCAGTCCTATGTTGAGGCGCGGGCTTTTCCGAACATCTGTTTCATACGGCCAGGCGCTGCTGACGCACTTCGTTCGGGTCGGCGAAAACAGGCACACGAACAACCCTAGACCCCTATGCATGAGTTACAGAGGGCATGGTGCTGCACAAGTGCGCCTCTGGTGCATGACTGCTGGCAAGGCCGAGGGACGCCCAAGATCCCTTATTTCGATAGCCCAGTAACCACGTCATAGTAGGGGTACCGGCTAGTCGATCACAAAGGAACAGAGAAGGGCAGATGGTAAAGCTGGGCTTTCCTTCCCTCTCTTTCGGATAGCACGTCCACACCTTGCCATTGCAAAAACACCCATGGAATCCATGGAAGAGTACTCCAGCATGTGCTGGCAACCGCCGGAACATAAATTAAAACGCTCCTGGGGTGAAACTAAACGTTACAATCCAGATTCATCCTCGACCTCGAAAATCGCGAGAGATCGCGCTGGGATCAGCAGGCTGAGACCGAACCGTCTATGCATTCCGAGTCGTCTCTGAGCTCCTCCTGGCTCGGACTTCGGCGCCGGCTGAGGAACATCTGCACCGCCCATGGGCCTAGCCAGGCCAAAGCCACGGTAAGCAGAGCCATGCAAGGCCGCATAGGCACGGCAAGGATAAAGGTGATTAAGGATGGACAGCTGCTCTGCGGCGTGGTGTGAGCCATGCTCAGCATCACGGGAAGGCGATGGAACTCCTCCCAGCCCTGCACCACCGCCACCGTAAACGGCGCAAGATCCACAAGAAAGCCTAGGATGGTGCATGTGTGTATGACCAAGTTCACCCTGTCCGGGCCCCGGTGCATCCAGAAGAAGGCCGCGCTGACCATGCCTCCGCCGGAGAGGAGGATGACCAGGGCAAAGGCGAAGATCCAGGCGTTGGAAGGAAGGCCGCAGGATTCATCCCAAACATTCCTAGTTCATGGTCGGGATGATATTAAACATGTAGTTGTTGTTCCTTATTGGGGTTTAAGTACCCTAAAAGATGTAAAATGGTACCCAACTATGACAAAGATTCGAAGCAGCCAGCTCCTCCACAAGGCAGATGATCCACCATGGCATGATCCCAGTCAGGAGCCTGAGGACCGTGTGCGTGTTTCCGGATCCCGTGACGTCGAGTCCTCGGGTGTGCGCCTGGCGGATCGCGGGGTTGGAGGCCCCGGCAGACTTCAAGACTTGGATGCTCAGAATCACGTCCTCCTCGAAGTCGGCGATGGCCCCACGGATACGGGACTCGTCCAGATTGCTGGAGCATGCCGCCGACTCCAAGCCCTCGAAGGAGAGCAGGCTTGCTTGGCGTCGGATCTCCGTGTTCTCCAACTCCGTCACGGCATCTCTCACAGCAGCAGCAACCGCAGCAGTCCAGACACCCAGGGGAACTGCATAATGCAGCAGCTTGTCATGCACTGCAGGTGACGAGGAGGCCCGTGGTAAGACGAACCACGGGGCGATGCAGAGAGCCGACAGCACTTGAAGGCAACTGCGTAGGGCGCGGAACACGCTGGACCTGACGCACGACGCCTCCAACCAAAAGGCGCGCGCAAGAATCACCACGTCCACCAGGCAGGTGCACACCAGGAGCCCGATGCATGCACACAGGATTCCATCAACGACCCTTCCATGGACAGCCTGCTGCGTGGCCCGGATCACGATTGCCCACACACAGCCCAACATAAGCCCCGTGGTTGATGGAAGCACGCACTTCCACTTGAGCATGTTGCAGATTCGAGAGGTGGGTGGCTTCGCGGGAATCACGCAGGTCTTCTTCCACTCCGTGGCCAAGTAGATCTCATACACGCACCACAGGCGCTGGTAGATGCTCACAGTGTCATTGGGGCTGACTAAAACATGGGAGGCACTCTGCATGGCTTTGGCAAAGGGGCTCTCCCGGGGGTGGCAGTCCAGCAAGGACTCAATGTCAAGGTTCTGTGGGTTCGCCAGGAGGCAGCAATACCTTACTTCTCCAATAACCAAGGGGGGAAAAAAGGTTAAACTTTAAGACTCCTACTAAATGAGGAAACCCAAACAGTTTAAAGTTCAACTAAAGGCGAAGTAAGATACAGGTTCCTCAAGCGGAGGCCTCGGGGCCAGGCACTTCTCACGTGCCTGCTCAGTTCAAAGACTCCCTCTGCCCAGGCATGTGACCTGGGCGTCCAAATTACGCCCAAAGAGTACAGACTCGTTGTTTCAGTGTGGCAGAACAGGAACCAAGTGCCCTAACCCCTAAACCCGAAACCCTAAACCCGAAACCCTAAACCCTAAATTTCTAAGCCACGAGCCCAGGCACACAAAAACATGGCACACCAGACCTTTCGGGTGCTTCATCAAAGCATAGCTCATTCCGCCAGCGGCCAAGGTCAGAGGCTTCACATAATATGAATTCACCTGGTACCTTTTCTGGGTTCAAGGTTGGGGGTTTGGGTGCTGGGGTTTAGGATTTGGGGTTTTGGTTCTAGGGTTTAGTTTGGGGCTTTTGGTTCTAGGGTTTAGGGCTTGGGGTTTGGGGGGGGGGGCTTTAGGAATTGCCAATGCCCAACACCGAAAGCCCGAGCAAAGTATGGCGCGAAGTGACAGGTTGGGACCGTACTCGGGAAGGTGGTGCTTGGGGTTCGACAGCTCCCCACTGTTGGGAAGAAGTCCTTGCTTCCAGAGCCTTCGAACCTCCGCTATGAAGCGGAAGAACTCCCGCTTTGTGACGCACCACCTCTCTGCCGGGATGTCAAGATGGATCTCCATTGCAGCCTCGAATGGTCCCCACGAATTAAGCCTAAATGGCAAGCTGGCCGCTTTGACTTCTACATCTGGCAACGGCTTCTGTCACCTGACATGTCGGTGCAACGAAAAATGTCTGGAATCCCTCAACCCTCAACCATAAACCCTAAACCCTCAACCCTAAACCCTAAAACCGTGGACGCTGTGCAGCTGCGCGTCCCTAAACGCATCCCAAAAAACCCACAGCCCCCCCCCTAAGCCCCCAAAAGTCCCGAGACCCTGAAACCTCAGACCCCGGAGCCCCGAGCCTAAGCCCCCCAAACCCTACCCCCCCCTAAACTCCCATATCCCTCCCGCACTGCGGTGGAGGTCTAGGATGCGCAGACTGCCGGCAGCCCCCGAAGCCCTAAACCCTAAACCCTAAACCCTAAACCCCAAACCCTAAACCCTAAACCCTAAACCCAGGCGTGCCCCTCTACCTCCGGCCTCGGCCCCTGCGGGCGTTCCAGCGTCGCGGTAGTCCGCGAAGAGGGGATGAGAGACGAGCTCCTGAACAGTTCGGGGTTTAGGGTTTAGGGTTTAGGGTTTAGGGTTTAGGGTTTAGGGTTTAGGGTTTAGGGTTTAGGGTTTAGGGTTTAGGGTTTAGGGTTTAGGGTTGAGGCTCTAGAGTCTAGGGTTTGCGCAAACCCCTGATTCTTCTGGGTTCCTCCGCCTCTGTCGCTACTTACGACTGATATGGGTAATACGGGCTCCTGTGTCGTAAAATGGTACCCTTGTTCCGAGTCTTGCTCCTACATTCCTAAACCCTAAACCCTAAGGAAACCCGAAACCCTAAACCCTAAACCGCTTAGTCTCGCAGGTTCTCCTTTAGACCGGCTCTACATTCATACTGCTCCTCTATGGTGGACCTGCCTTGATCACTTTGGGGGCTGCCGAACATAGGGATGCCCTTTTCGGCGGGCCCCTTTAAGGGATTCCATTCTATTTGGGGTCTAAACGGGGTACCCCCCCCCCCCCCCCTATTTGTGGAGATGCCCATTTGTGCGCCAAACCCCACTCAAAGCCCCCAAGATCACTGAAATTCAGGAGTTCCCGGGCCATCCGATCCCGAGCTTGGGGAACCCCTGGGCCCAGCATCGACTCTTAAGACTTCGGAGGGGGGCATCTTCAGTGCTACTAGAGTATATAATCATACAGGAACCATGAGGGGAGTACTACTAAGTATTTAATCCCCATAAATCCTAAACCCCATACCCTAAACCCTAAACCCCAAACCCCAAACCCTAAACCCGAAACCCCAAACCCTAAACCCTAAACCCCCAAATGCTACTCACATGCTCCACTCCGCAAAAAGCTCGCCTTGGCCGCAGGTCGGGTGTTGAAGTCGTGCCGCAGCATCTGATCGCAAACCTTCCCAGGCCGCGGGGATCCAGCGTGCTGCAAGATTTGGGGTTGAGGGGTTTAGGGTTTAGGGGTTTAGGGTTTAAGGCTTAGGGTTGAGGGTTTAGGGTTTAGGGTTTAGGGTTTAGGGTAAAACTCAATACTCTAAACCCTCGTCCGCTGGGCCGAGGGGTCAGGGAGGTGGCTGAAACCTGTGGGACATACACCCTGAGTGCGGGTTAAGGATTCAAAGAAGTGAGGACTTCGGGCTTGGCCCGAAACCTCAAGTAAACCCTAACCCCTAAACCCTAAACCCTAAACCCTAAACCCTAAACCCTAAACCCTAAACCCTAAACCCTAAACCCTAAACCCTACCCTAAACCCTGAGTCTGAACCTCCACCATCACCCTGATCCCTGGACAGACCAGACCTCAGGGCCCCCAACGCCTCGCAGCCATCCAGACTTAAAACCCCAAAGAACCCCCTGGTTCTTAGTAGGTTATGAGGGAATTAGGGCCCTTTACATAATCCCTTTAAGGATTATGTAGGGTACCTCACTCCCTCATTCCCTACGAAGAACCAGCCAGAAAACCCTCAGCTTTTATCAAAGCTTGCCTGCAACCCGAACACCCCAAACCTTACTTCAACCCCACGCCTCAAACCCGAAACACCTTCAAGCAAACTTTGCTCCCTGGACCTTGAACCCCAACCCCAAACCCCTAAACCCTAAACCCTGAACCCTAAACCCTAAACCCTAAACCCTAAACCCTAAACCCTAAAATCCTCCTGGCCTCCATGCACTGAGGCGCCACATAGGGAACTTCGTTCCAGGGCGCTGTAGGCTCCATCTCCCAGTAGCCTCTCTTCAGCACTTTCTCCTTTAAGGGTAGTTATATGGGCCCTGATGGTTTAGGATTTAGGGTTTTAGGTTTCGGGTTTAGGGTCTAGGGTTTAGGGTTTCTAAGGGTAGTAATGTGGGCCCTTAATCTGGCCCCCTGCCTCCTTTCAAGGGTTCTGAAGTATAGGCCCTTGGGTTGTATGGGGTATATAAGGGGTATATAAGGGGTATATATAATATAAGGGGTATATATAATATAAGGGGTATATACAAAATAAGGGGTAATGTTGCACCCGCAATATTCTAGGGGGACGCTATTATGAAAAGTTTTCCGGCTATTCAGGATCTGGACCCTTTGTTTTGGGGGTCCGCTATAATGAAAAGACTTCGGGCCGGGCCTGTCTTTTTGAGGGTGTCAGGAAGGCATAAGCTTCTCGAGAAAGAGAGATACTTGAAGCCTGAAGCCTCGACCTGTCCAGGATCTCCGACAATCTTCTTTTTTCAGGGCGCCTTTTCTTTATAAATTCCTTACTTAAAACTAGATGATTCCATAGGCGAATCATATCCGGAAAGGGGGTACCTTACGGAGGCCTTTAATACCTTTGTTTGGGGGCCCGCTATAATGCAAGTCTCCCGGGGCCAGGGGCTCAGTCCTTCGGTTTTCAGGAAGGCATAAGCTTTCTCGAGAAGGAGGGATACTTGAAGCCCTCCTCGACCTGTCCAGGATCTCCGACAATCTTCTTTTTTCAGGGCGCCTTTTCTTTATAAATTCCTTACTTAAAACTAGATGATTCCATAGGCGAATCATATCCGGAAAGGGGGTACCTTACGGAGGCCTTTAATACCTTTGTTTGGGGGCCCGCTATAATGCAAGTCTCCCGGGGCCCGGGGCTCAGTCCTTCGGTTTTCAGGAAGGCATACGCTTTCTCGAGAAGAAATACTTGAAGCCTGAAGCCTCGACCTTTCCAGGGTCGCGGGGTAGCTTAGGGAGGCTCCGGACCCCCCCCCCCCGACTGTTTGGGGTCTTTCTTTATTCAGGCTCGCGACTGTTGAGGGGGGGGGGGGGGGGTAACTTATTAAAGCAGGTCCAACATTACATATAATATGAGCGGTATATAAGGGGTATATAATATAAAGGTCCCCCTTCTAAGGGCGGCTCCCCCCCACGATTCCGTCGCATTCCGCCGCAGTCCCGCGCATTTTTCTGAGGCTCCCGTCGCTCGGCGACGCGCAAACATGGCAGTTGCCTCTACACCCTAAACCCTAAGCCTTCCTAAACCCTAAACCGCCTCTCGTGCTCTTTTGGCGTGTTCTCCGTGGGGTGCTCTTGGAACATTCGCTCAGTGGTCTTACACTATCTGGGATCTACGCCGCCATACGTTTTGTTTCGGGAGGGACCCTGAACCCAAACCCTAAACCCCCATACCCTAACCCCTCAACCCCCAACTTTTTTGGGTTGTCTGTAAAGTCTGGCTTCCGCCCAACCAGCCGCATAGAATTTGTTTACTTCCTGAGTCACGCTTTCGGGGATTTCTCAGCCCCTAAACCTTAAGCCTTGAGCTGTATTCCCAGAAGTCACAGCGCTCACCCGAAGCCCCGAAACTCCCCAAAAAAAAACACCCCAAAACCTCGACCTCGCACCTTAAAGAACCCTAACCCCTAAAGCCCTACTGTGCACACGAAGCCCTCATCATTGGGTTTAGGGCTTTAAGCCCTTAGCCTTGAACCATAAACCCGGACTCTCAGCCCCTCAACCCCTCCCCTAAACCCCAAACCCTAAACCCTAAACCCTAAACCCTGAACCCTGAACCCTAAACCCTAAACCCTAAACCCTAAACCCCAAAACCCCTACAAACTCCCCAAACCCCCCAAGACGGCGCCCGGCCACCCTCGGCGATGTCAGGGCAGTCGGGAACCTGGAAGGCCATCTTTCCGGCAAGGAGCTGGAAGAACACCTCGGCAACATTGGAGACTGCAAGGGCATTGCGCTTGGGGTTTAGGGTTTAGGGTTTAGGGTTTAGGGTTTAGAGGGTTTAGAGGGTTTAGAGGGTTTAGGGGGTTTAGGGGGTTTAGGGGGTTTAGGGGGTTTAGGGGGTTTAGGGGGTTTAGGGGGTTTAGAGGGTGTAGAGGGTTTAGGGGGGTTTGGGGTTTAGTGGGTTTAAGGCTTAGGGGTAGGGTTTAGGAGGTTTAGGGGGTTTGGGGTTTAGGGTTTATTTAGGGTATGGAAAAGGGCTTTGGGTTTCTGAGCTTGAGTCTTGGGGCGTTGGGCTCGACAGGGCTTCAAGGCTTAGGTCTGGGTGTCCTTCCTGCCATCCTTGGAGCCTCAAGAATCCCCAAAGCCCAACATCCTTACGGATGTTTAGGGTTTAGGGTTTAGGGTTTAGGGTTTAGGGTTTAGGGTTTAGGGTTTAGGGTTTAGGGTTTAGGGTTTAGGGTTTAGGGTTTAGGGTTTAGGGTTTAGGGTTTGATCGCCTTACGGATCCAAAACCCTAAACCTTCTCTCTTAACCCCTTGGGCCCATTTGGCCTTGAACGCTACCACGCCCTACCCTTGAGCCGCCCAAACCCGAAACCCTGCAAAGCCTGAAGCCTAAACCCTGAACCCTAGGCACTGTTTCGCTTCAAGCCTAATTAACCCCTAAATCGTGTAAAGCATCAACCCTGGACGGCTTAGGGTTGAGGGTTTTGGGTTGAGGGGTTAAAGGGTTTAGGGGCTTGGGGTTTCGCGTTTGGGGTTTCAGGGCTGAAGCCCTAAAGCCCTAACACCCTAAAGCCCTAAAGCCCTAAAGCCCTAAAGCCCTAAACCCTGAAACCCTAAAAACCCTAAAACCCTAAACCCTAAAAACCCTAAAACCCTAAACCAATAAAATCCTAAGCCCTGAGCTCCTTCTCCGCCCCACTTGGAGGTGCATGGGGTACTCATTACCACCAGTCTGATAGTCTACTGAAATCCTACTTAGAGGGCTTGGGGAGGGGGGGGCCTTTCAGTACACAAAAGCAGGAAAAAAGTCTGGGGCGACCTTCCACCATCCGCCGAGTGGCCCCTCCGAGGCCAAAGATGTCGGCCTCTCGGATCTCAAACCCCGGGTTTAGCGTTATCCAAAGCAGGTGGGCACGAAAGGCTTAGGGTTTAGGGTTTAGGGTTTGGGGTTTGTGGTTTGGGGTTCCGGGTTTAGGGTAACTTCGATGCGAGTTGTTTCGCCCTCGGAATACACCTGGGAGCTCTTGAGAATGGGGCCTTGTGTCGGCCGCATCATTCTCCATTGCCCACCCGCGCCCATAACGGGTGGCTCCCGCCCTGCCAGCTCCGCCTTTTAGGGTTTAGTTTCCTACGCGTGTTTTTTAGGAAACTATCTTGTTTTGTTCTTAGTTGTCAATGTTGTTTCTTGTTGTCTTATTCTCTCTTTTTTCCCCATTCTCGCGCCGACCAATTGTCACGACCATAAATAGTGAAGTGACGTTACTTAACGAAATCTAGTCTAATTGCACTTATACTTACATGATCTTTCATGACTAGTTAGTACTAATCAAATAGCAATCAGAATCAGCATCAGGATGTCGCTCGGTTTCCTTTTTTCGTGTGTACTAAAACCATTCATTGACTATACTAATCAGTATTTGTTTTTTTACCTATGTATTCGTTTATTGATGTTGAATTATTGATGTACTACGTATTAATTTCCTTGTTATTTGAGAAATCATTAATAAAATCATAATGAATAAGCACAACGAACCCCATGAAGCCGCGAATTTCACGAGGC